>KE157487.1:0-58132 GCA_000411055.1 Leavenworthia alabamica
ATTATATTTTGAAAAATTACATAAAACCCAAACAATAAATATTAAAAACAACCACTAAATACTCAATCCAAATAATAAAAAAATAAACTCAACCACTAAATATTCAATTTTAACATTAAATTAAAAATATAATTTTAATAAAAATAATATTTATGTCTGACTAAAGAAAATAATATAATTTTGTCTTATAATTTCGTTGTTTATGTTCTTTGAAAGAATTTTTATATTTATATTTTTATGTATATATATAAATTGACTTTGTCAGATGATCAAACTGGAGAAAAAAAGGGAGGAGCTGTTAAGTTTCAGATAAAGATGGTTGAGCTGATTAACAAATAAAAAAAGACTTAGTTTTTTTTGCTTTAATTTAATAATTAAAGAATTCTTCTATTTTTTTTAAAGACCAAATCTTATCTAGTTGTGTCTTTCTTAGAAGAACATTGGTAATTGCTTCATTTGTTGAGTTTGGTAAGAATTAAAGGATTGATATAAAATATCTATATATAGTTGTTAAAGCAACGTCCACTGATTCAGGAACTAAAACAATGTCTGAAACAAAGAGCCTTGAGAGACTTAAAGAAATGAGGAGTTTATTAAAAAGTGAGATGGAGAAATCTGAAACGTTTTCATTGGTTTTGAACAAAACAGGTTTGAAGATTGAAGAGATTAATCACAAGTTATTGTCTTTAGAAGCTGATGTTAAAGCAGAGAGATGGAGATCTTCTCCTTTCTCTGATCATATCAATCATACCATTGCTCCTATCTCCGCTGTTCTAAGAGTCTTTGCTTTGGTTCAAGAGCTTGAGAGATCTCTTGACTCCGTTAATGGAGTTATCAGTTATGTTTCAGATGTTAAACGTCTTGAAGAAGCAATGAAGCTTCTTACCAGTAGCTGTGTTCTTGCTCTTAATTGGCTTGAAGATACAATCAAGTTCTTAACCGAAAATGGAATGCCTCAAGATCATCCTTGTGGTTTACGATTCAAGACTTCCATAGAACTTCTCAAGGAACTACAAATGACTGAGTCTCAAGCTTATCTCAAAGGAGGTGTTCTTTCCACAGCGTTGAAGAATCTTGAAACAGAACTCAAGAAGATTCTTGAAGAGGAACAAGTTTTGTCAGAAGACAAGTTATGTGCTATCATCAAGAGACTAGAAGCTCACAAGAGGTTACAAAACTTTGTACCTGTTTACATCAAAATCCGCACAAAGGTTATTAAGAAACGGTTTGAGATTGGTTATCTCAAGAAAACAATCACAGAAGCTGATGATGTCAAGAACATAGAAGACGATATAGCTCAATGGAGATTAGATATGGAGATAGCTGTGAAAGAGGTATACAAGTTTGAGAGTAAGCTTTGTTATGATATATTCAAAGATCTTGGAGATGATGTTCCTCTACGTTGCTTTGGAGATATAGCTTCAAATTCAGGAATGATTTTGCTACTTAGATTTGGATCAAGAATCAGCAAATGCAAGAAAGATCCACCAAAGTTGTTAAAGCTCTTAGATTGTTTCTCTACAATGGACAAGATTCGAGTAGAGTTTAACAATCTCTTTAGAGGAGAGCAATGTTCAAAGATACGAAGCGTAACAAGAGAGCTCATTAGTAATCTCGTTAATGGTGTTTGTGAAATCTTCTGGGAGTTACCTTGTCAAGTTGAACTACAAAGACCAAACACTCCTTGTCTTGATGGTAGTGTCCCAAGGCTTGTGAGTATTGTAACTGAGTACTGTAATGAGCTACTTGGGGACAAGAACAAGCCAATCTTGTCGAAGATTCTTGAGATTGATTTGAGTTGGAAGAATGAAGTGTATCAAGAAGAGCTTCTTATAGGTCAAATCTTTAACATATTGAGAGAGATTGCTTTGAACTTAGATGCATGGTCAAGTTCCAACAAAGAAACATCTCTTTCTTGTATCTTTATGATGAACAATCATTGCCATTTCAGTGGTTTGAGAGAGACTCATCTTGGTGTAATGATGGGAGAGTCTTGGCTAAGTTCACATGAACAATACAGAGATTATTATGCTGCAATGTATGTTAAAGAAACCTGGGGACATCTCTTGTCTCTACTCACCAAGAAAGCTCAAAGAAAGAAAACATTACAAGCCTTTTCTAAAGGGTTTGATGAGATATATACAAAGCAATCAAAGTGGGTTGTTGATGATGAAAACTTGAGAAAGAAGATATGTCAAGCAATGGTGAAAACAATTGTGCCAAGATACAAAAGTTACTTAATGCTTCTAGAAGAAGAAGATAACAGTTTGTATTATACTCCAAAGGGTTTAGAGATGAAGTTGAAGACAATGTTTTGTAAGAGAGAAGAAACAGAGAAGAGTTATAAAGATTCTCACTTTGTGAATAAAGTGATGAATTCTCATTTGATATTAGAAGCAATATGATATAGTTTTTAACATTATAAGCTAATGTATTTATATAAAAATGTTGTAAATTTGGTTGATGTTATTTGGGATTGATGATGATTAATGTAACATAATAAGATTTTACTAAATAACTATATGGAATGAGATAATTTAACAAGAAGAAATTGATAGATTAATTTGAAGATCAAACCTTATTGAGAGGAAACATGAAAGATCTTTAATGTGATTTTTTTGGTCAACTTATATATGAAAAAAAAATATTATAAAAAGACTGTTAACATTCTTTGTTATATTACATTAATTACACCAAAGTAACATGTCATTACTAACTGCACCAATTTTTTCAATTATTTTTGAATATTTAAAACATTAATTTTATTTATATTATACATGAGATATGTATATTAATGTAATAATGGCTTTATAACATATATTATTTATTCAACTTATCCTACATATTATAACATATATTATTATTATTTTTTTTTTTTTTCTTTTTTTCGACATTTATAATATTATTAGTGACATGTAATAAATGTATAAAAATCAGTAGTGGAAACCTTTGTACAAATAAAAAGATAATATTATAATGTAACAGCTTGACTTCAATACATAATTACATATTACTACATTTGTTAAACTAATTTTGGTTTGATATGGTATAAACCCGGTTAAGTAAATTAAAAATTGGTACGTATCCAGTTAACATAACCATTTGGGTTAAATACCAAAATTGCGTCGGTGACTCAATGTGTTAGAGTTTATATGAGAAGACTTGATTGAGAACAGTGACTAGTGTGTCTGATAAAAGAAGACAAAATTATCCAAAGTCATATCAAATCTTGTCTCTTTTTGATTTACACAACTTCACTCTTTAACTCTCCTCAATTTTCGTGAAACCCTTCAAAAACCATTAGAGACTGTAACAAGGAAATGGGTGTGGATATGAGACAAGTGGTGGCTGGTATTCTCACCATTGCCATGTTTGTAATGCTTGGACAAATGCTTCATAGAGACTACTTCGATGCTGTTCAGGTGTCTCTGCTCTTTTGGGATTCCTTTTTAACTCAGCTGAATTCAATTTGAGTTCTTATCGTTCTATGATTAAAGCAGATCTAGTTTCTACAACAACCCTTTTGGATTAGTTAGGGTTTATTCCAAAAAAATCCCAAATTTTTGATTGCATTGATCATAAAGACTCAATTTTTATTGGTAATAGCTACAAAGTCCAAATGCTTCTCTTAAAGTTCATTTTGTGTTCTTTGTTGTTTTACAGGACCAAAGTCAAGGAGATGCACATGATATTGAATTCCAGGGATCAAAAGTAGCTATTGAAGATGGACTTGTTAGAGCTAGTGAAGGCAATACTAAAGGACCTTGGATTGAGGATAGTCATGAACTTAAACCTTGTTGGTCTATATCTCAATCTGGTATATTCCCTGATTTTGTTTCTCAGATATACTTCTGTTTTTATCTTTCTTTGCAGTTTTTGGTTTGTGTTGATGTTTCTGGTGTTGCAGATGAAACGAGATCATCAAAAGGGTATGTTACATTCTCCTTAACGAATGGTCCTGAATACCATGTCTCTCAGGTTCAAATCTGTGAACTTAATCTGGTTTAATCTTCTTTACTCTGATGTGTCATGTTTAACTTTATCATCTTTGTTTAGATTACTGATGCTGTGATGGTGGCAAAGCATCTTGGAGCAACTCTTGTGCTTCCTGACATAAGAGGAAGCAAACCTGGTGATGAAATGTTAGTTGTTTTCGTATTTTTCAGAAACATTTTTTCGTTTTTTTTTGCCAGTTTGTGTTATGAACTAATTCGAAACGCTTGATCAGGAACTTTGAAGATATCTATGATGTGGATAAACTCATTAAAAGCTTGAAAAGTGTTGTCAAAGTTGTTAAAAATTTGCCAAGCCATGTATCTTTAAGAGATATTGCCATTGTTAAGGTTCCGACCCGAGTTGGAGAAGATTACATTAAAGAACATATTGATCCCATCTTCAAATCAAAAGGGAACATAAGAGTTACAACTTATTTTCCTTCTGTGAATTTGAGGAAATCTTCGCAAGATGCTGAAACCGACCCTGTCTCTTGTTTGGCTATGTTTGGTTCCTTGGAACTGCAATCAGGAGTGAATGACTTGGTTGAGTCGATGATTCAACGGCTAAAGACACATAGCAAGAAATCCGGTGGTCGTTTTATAGCCATAGACTTGAGAGTTGATATACTTGAAAAGAAAAATTGTCATGAAACAGGTGCAATGGGATCCAAAACCTGTTACAACGCTCAAGAGATCGCTTTGTTCTTGAGGAAGCTTGGATTTGAGAGTGATACAACTATATATCTAACTCAACCAAGATGGGATAGTAGTCTCAATATTCTCAAGGACATTTTCCCAAAAACATTTACTAAGGTGCGCGTATAAATCCTTCATTCGATAGTCTCTCGAGTGTTTAAGCATTTGCTAATCTTGATATTTTGTATGAAAAATGGCAGGAGATGATAATGCCATCAGATAAGAAATCAAAGTATCTTGAATTAGAAAACTCTGAGTATGAAAATGTTTTTGACTTCTACATAAGTTCAAGGAGTGATATATTTGTGCCAGCCATTCCCGGTCTGTTTTACGCGAATACAGTTGGAAAAAGGATAGCTTTAGGGAAGCCACAAGTCTTTGTCCCAGCAGAGATCTCAGGATCATCTGGTCTTTCCACTAATTACATCTCTCCTTACATCTCAAAGAAGAACCACTTAGCTTATTCATGCTTTTGCTGAACTTATGATGTAAAGTGTCTTCTCACAAAAGTGTAAGCCAACATAGTTACTATTGTTATTCTGGTTGTCTTGTTTAGGAAAGAAAAATGATGAAGTTATAGTTTGAATCTATTGGCTCATAGCTTTTACATCTTATTTCATTTTCCTTAACAGTGGCAACACAGAAAAATGTTAAAAAATCATAATAATATCATAGAGATGGGTCTGTGGGATTATGTGCTTCAATGTCAACATGTTGGATTCCAGGGACAAGCTCTTGGATCTCTTTCTCTAACCGGTCTACTTCACTTCCTAAGGCTGTGACAACTTCCTCACCTACAACAACTAACTCAGTTTTGTTTTCAAGCTTGGAACATAATCTACAATGAGAGTTTGGTATTGCATACCATAGTTTGACATGACCTTGAGCATTATAGAATCATCTCCTCTCTTTGCAGCCTCATGAAACTGAGTAAATACACTAACAGCAGATCAGAATCTTCATCAGCAAAAACAACAAAGCTATGAGTAAATGTAGTTACCTGTTTAGCCCATTCTTCACGACCAGTTCTCTTCAGATAGTTTTGTACAACCATTTGTCCATTGAAATCTGTTTGAACATAGCAATTACTACAATGTTCAATGGTACAACTCCAAATACAGTTCAAGAAACTCACCTATTTCAGCTTTAAATCTGAAAGAACCAGGACCAATCACTTCACTTTTGCAATCATATAAAGCATCTACAACCTAAACAACAACAAATACTTAAGTTTGAACACATCTCTACATGCTCTTCATATATGAGATGCCTGAGTTATCATAAGTACCGAGTCATTCTTTAAGAATTGAAGGACTTTACGCATATCTTGATCATCCATTGCTCTTCCAATCAAGGCATGCCGGTTCCGTTGAATGAGAAATATAGCTACCTAGTAGAATCAAATCCATACTCTTTGGTTTAGAAATGTAATCAAGAGTAATATTATCACAAGTTTAACATACCATTCCAAGTAAGTTTCCAACTACAATGGATCCTATAGGATCATAGATAGGGTTTCCTGTCATCTTAACAGCAACTAGAGACGCGGCAGCAATCGCCAAACCTGCCACTGCAGCACCATCCTGTTGCATTTACAATAGTTACTAACAGAGAATTAAGATCATAATTCTAAATATGTTCAAATCTAATACAAGTATAAAGTAATACCTCAGTCATAACAGCAACAGAAGTAGGATCATGACCTCGCCATATATAGTCTCTTATGGTCATGCCTTCTGAAGCAGCTCCTTTTTTAACAGCTTGCATTGCAACGAGAAGTGAAGCACCTTTGAGATATTAAGATTAACAATCAATGTTCAGCGTCTACGGTTTAAGCATAGCTAACTAACTTCATGAAAAAAATGGATAGAGATCAAGAATAGTTTGATACCTTCGATTATGATAGAACCACCAATTACCAAAGCAGCATATTCCATATTTGGAGGTGGCTGAGAAAGATTGTCATAATTGATGAACAAGCAAGGAAATGTATAGAGTATCTACTAAGCCAAAAGATCAAATACCTCAGAAGTCCACAAGTTCTGTACTCCATTAACTATGGTAGCACCAGACCCAAGGCAGAAGATGCCAACAGCAGATATCAAAGACCATACAAATCTTTCTTTTGAGTAGCCATAGCTGAGTGAAGTGAAAAAGTTGGTGTAAGAATATCTTCATACAAGAGAAATATGTTATATTCTACCATATAGAGTATACAAGATTATTGGAGACTTACGGATGAAGTGCATCTGGTGCACGCCTTGAGCTACTGAGCCCATAAGCAAGAAGTGCCTACAGTATCAGAAGGTATTAGTTTCACAATTTCACTGCAGGCAAAAGCAAAAGAAAAGAAACCAGCAAACTCCATCAGCAACAAACCTGGTTAGCAAAATCGGCGACAGAGTGAACTACTTCAGCCATCATGACATGGCTAGAACTTGTCCACCAAACCCCAAACTTGAGCGAAAACACGAGGAAGTTGCACCATAGTGCAGTAGTGACAGCTCTTTGACTGAAACATGTTCACAAACAACATAACTCAGGAAAAAACACCGAATAAGGATATAGCTAGAGGACATCACCAATAGAGAAAAACTACACGAAAAAAATTATTTTCTCATGACCTCCCTCAGCTGACTCAATGAACTTAGGGATCATTATATGTCATCAAGCAACAGAAATATTAAACCACAACAAAGGCTACGTAGCTAAACCCAAAAACTGAAGCTAGCTAACACTGTATTCTGCCAAAACAAAAGATACCAGAATGAATCTTCATGAAGATTAAAAAATTCCACTTTTGGAAAACCCAAACACCATTAAACAAAATATATTTAGCAAACAAGAATTCAATAGATGAAATCAACTTTGCATGATATGTACGTAAACTACTTAAAACCAAACATACACAAGATGATCACACGATGATGATACTAGTCATTACAAGAAAACACTAACGAGTATTTATTTAACCTGTGTTGATCATTGATCTCAATTCTCTTCACTTGTTTAGCCCGAGTGAAGAAATCTGTACACACACACAAAAACAATAATTTCCCAAACTAAGTATCCACTCAACTAGTGCAAAACTGAAAACTTTAGGACAATGAAAAGAAAAAACATACTCCGTTGAGAGGAGAAAGAATCAATAAGAGGTGTATCTCTATCGAGAGAAACAGAACACTGAACACCAAGACCTTTGTTTAAACAGTTGTTAGAGAGAAACACTCTTAACTGAGGATTGAAACGGATAAGAGAACTAAAACTCCGATGAGTATGAACAACAAATCTATCGTTTTTATCGTCGAATAGAGAGAATAAGTGAGGTGAGACGCCGACACTTGTTCTGCTGTTACACTTCCCTGGGAAGTGAATGAGTCGAGATAAGATACGTTGCGATGATTGCATTATTTTCAGAGCATCCAAGTTTAAACCCAAAGATTCTCAATAAAGGAGAAAGCTTTGAATTGGGAATTGTCAGACTTTGAAAGAAGAAGAAATGCGAAAAAGAAATTGAATTCTGAAACAGAGAACTGTCTATTTTTGAGTTCAAAGTGCTTGAGCTCCGGCGAGGTCACTTCTCTATGAACTTGAAGAAGACAATCAAAAATATCTTTTTTTTTTCCTTCTCCACCCTAAAAAAATCCTATCTTTCACGAGAAAATTAATTAAATTTTAATAACTAAAAGAAAAAATCAACCAATATGGCATATTTTCTTAATAATATGATATAATTCATGAAATTTCTCGAGAAAGAAATAGCAAAAATTTGAGTTTTTTTATCATTTTATTTAAAGCTGATAACAAAGTAATCTAAAATATATCACAAATTCTTCAGGTAAATTTCTAATTTCATTTGGCTATAACAATATCACAAGAAGCCTGTTTTTTTTTTTTTTCAGTTGAATAAGTTTTGACATAAGAGAAGCCAGAGGTGGCATTGAACTTGGTTCACTTCACACAGAGCATTTAAAGACTCCAAAACCCTGGCCATTAGGAGACACTCTTTTGGTGAGAGATCTTAAATAAGTTAGTTGTCTTTATAACACTATAAACATAGACTGCAACAAACAACAATCTATGAACCATTTTGAATCATTAAAAAAGAAACAAATAGCTAACATCACAGAGCATTATCAGCTAGATTACATCAATCAACTAAGATCTTTCAAAAGAAATGATAAAGTTACATCACCTGAGGCGATTCAAACTCTATTAAGATCTTCTCTTGCTTGTAATGGCAAGAGCAAACATGCTCTCACTGTGAGTCACTTATGTTATTGGCCACTACTATCATCATTTGATCAGCCTCAAGATTTGCATCCTGCAAAAAATAGATCAAACGTGCACATTGAGACGAATGAAACTCATTTCATTACAACAATTTTTTTGGTCAAAACCTGATGTTTTTATACCTCATTCTTGTTTAAAGGAAGATTTTGGACTGTTTGAGGAATGCCTTTGGATAAGTCTCTCAGAGCACCCTAAAGTTATAGATGTGTCATTTATACAGACCAATAAACTAATCATAAGTGCTATAAAATGAGCTAAGAGTTGATCAATTAAGAAGCAAGTATTAGCTTGCCTTGTTTGCCCACATAAGCCCACATGCATTGCAAAGTGTTCTTGGCCCTTCAGGTCCACGTCGCATCATTGGAGTAGCCTTCTCATTGATTCCACAGTGTCGACATCTTACAGGTTCCAGAACCATTCAAAGGAAGACAAATCAGATATGATATTAACCAACTACCTTGTGGATATACCAAGAAGAAATAAGTCTGATACTTGCAGTATAAATTCAAAGTGTATATCAACTTACGAGATATCTTGATTCTGAACCTCGCTACCTTCTATAGCCCAGCACTGATTCGACCCCCAGTTAGATCCAGCAGAAGCAGCTTCATCATTGTTTGACTTGGCAGATGTGAACTGACCTTTATTACGTTGCATCCTACAAACCGAAAAAAGAACAAAAGCAATCAAGTTGCAAACTCTAATTACATGAGAGCAATCTCAAAAGATGTATAATTAGACACCACGTTGTTGATTAGATAATAATGTACCTCAAAGCTACCTCCTTTCGGACTGTATATCGAATCTTCTTATCAAAATTCCTCCCTTTTCGTTTCTCTCGAAATCTGACCAAAGAGGCTAATCTCTGTGGAATACTAAACCTTTGAGGATTACCAGGTAAACCCTGTTTCACTGATTAGTTAGCAAAGCACCAAGAAAGAGAACTTATATTTAAAAAGTGGTATCAAATTTTCTATTACCAATACTCTACTGTTCTGATGAGATGATCCTAGACCAGTAGGGGGTGCTAGAGGCAATTCACGTCCACCCAATAATAGAAGTACAGCTTGAACCTGCAGCAGATGTTGACAAGAGAGCGAGACACACTCACATATCAGACTCGAAAAGTCGAAAACACAAAACAACTAGATCCTTCAACCACATGTTGCAGTGTCACTCATAATCTCAGATAATTTTGACGTATAAGAGACAATCAAAGAACAAACTCAGTAACAGCTTAACTCACCTTTTCAGGCAAGACATTGTCAAAGACATAGACTTGGCCTTGAAAAGACAATGTCAATTGATCTCCTTGTTCATTACTACGGTCAACCACTTCACCACGATTGTCAGTTATATTTCCAGGGTGAGAAGGAATGTCAGTTTCAACTCCCTCACTCATCCCACCAGCATTGCCTTCATCATCCACCATACCACTTCCATTATGGATGTGATGCAAAGCATGATGTTCATATTGCATATGCATAGGATCTTGAGCTTCTCCAATATGCATCCGAGCATTGTTTCCATGAATGTCATCCATGGTTTCTTTTTATCAATGTCACCTAGTTGACAGATCATGTGAAAGTAAAACAAAATTACATTAAAAACTGAAAATTTCATATATATATATAAAGCAAATAAAGCACAATTCAAGGATAAATACATGAGAGGATCCAAATTTGTGAACATAATCTCAAGTGACAACTTAATTTCTGAACAATAAAAGAACAAACTTTTGAACAAGTTCGAATTAGCGAAGCAAAACAGAACCTAATTGCATCAATCAGATAAAAACCCAAAAATTCTAGCTTTCAACGCTTAAAGCCTAACACAGACCATATCATACCAATTCTGTAAACAAAAAAAAACCCTAAGAAACAAAAACAAAGCTTTCAACAAAGCCACCTAAAACTATTGAGAAAGCTTGATCATTTCGACACACGAAACCTAATTAAGAGTTCGAATTGTAATACCAAAAGAGAAGAAACGAAGATGTCGAAGAGCAAATAACGCGACAACAAAAACGGTGAAGATGACTATTTGCGAGCTCTGAAGATATGTAAGAACGTTCCAAAAAGTGAGACGAGAGAGACCAACGACGAGGCGATAGAGACGAAAACGGAAAGAATGAAACCAAAGAAAAAAAAGAGAGAAGAGACGGAGCGGTGAAAATAAAGCAGTGGGTGGATGTGGGCTAAAGAGACAAAATTTATATTATTTTAATAGCAAAATAATAAATAAATAAAACTAAGGGAGGGATAAATAAATAAATAAATATTTTGTTTTTTTTTTCCTTTTTTTATTACCTAAAGACTTAAAAAAAAGTTTCATTCTTTCTTCGTCTTCTATCAACTAAAGACTTTTAAATCGGATCTATAACTTTGGTTGGTTCTTTGAGAAAAGCTCATCTCTTCCCTGTCTCTGTTCTACTCTTTTGGATCATAGGATCCAAATTTGAAAGCTTTAAGCTTTTTGTCTTCCTCTGTTTCATGGACTCTGATTTCTCAATTTGTCTCTGTTTTTGTTAAGTGGGTTTAGAGATGGCTAGAAGTAGATCAATTAGTGGTTATGGGATATTGAAATATTTGAATCCAGCTTATTATCTTAGAAGACCGAGGCGTTTGGCTTTGCTTTTCATCATCTTTGTCTCTGTTTCTATGGTTATCTGGGATCGTATAAATCTTACACGAGAACATGAGGTATGTTATGTCTTCATCACTAAAATTGACTCTGAATTCTCTGCCTAGGTGATAATTCTAGTATCATAGCTTATTGGTATTGTTTATTTGCATTCACAGCTTAAGATCTTAGAAGTAAGATAGTTAGTATCTTAATTTGCTAGAAGATTGCTTTAATTGATACTTTTTTGAGCTCAGTTCATAAACTCCTTCATAAGAAACTATGTAACTTAAATAAGATTGCTTTATAAATACATTTCTCACTGTCCTTTACTGTCTCTGTGTAACAATTTTGTATGTCTTGCAGGTTGAAGTTTATAAGCTAAATGAAGAAGTTTCAAGGTTGGAGCAGATGGTAAGATATGTATTTTCCTCTCACTCTGACTCGATACTCTAATGGTTTCTTTGGTAAACTCAATTCAATACCATGTTTCTACCTAATTATTATTAGATGGATTCTTTGTGACTTAATACCTATTGAATCTTGAGGACTATGGGGTTTGTAATGTCTTTCTACTGTTAAGCTAACTAACTATATTTTCTGCTAGTTAGAAGAGCTTAAAGGTGTTGGCTATAAACCTTTGAAAACTTTGGAGAATGTCCCACAAGATCCAGTTGCAATCCAGCGAAGGCAGAAAGTAAAAGAGGCTATGATTCATGCTTGGAGCTCATATGAAAAATATGCATGGGGAAAAGATGAGCTTCAGGTATAAACCTAGTTTCCAAATCAATTTTACCCTTTCCAATATTTAATCTAGTCACAATGTGCTATACAAATCAAAAGTTCTTATTGTTTCTTTTATTTCTTATTGTTAGCCTCGGACAAAAGATGGCACTGATAGCTTTGGTGGCCTTGGAGCAACTATGGTAGATTCTTTAGATACACTATATATAATGGGTTTAGATGAGCAGTTTCAAAAAGCCAGAGAGTGAGTAACTGCAGATTCTTCATGATTATGCGTCCTTTTCTAAGTCACATTACCGTTCTCATCCTATTAACGAATTCCAATTTTGTCAATCTTCAATTGTGTATTGTCTTTTTATTTGCAGTTGGGTTGCAAGCTCATTGGATTTCGACAAGAATTATGACGCCAGTATGTTTGAGACAACCATCAGGTTTTAACAGGTTTACTGTGGTTGTTGTCTGTATCTATCATAGGAAGAGTCAGTTACTCAGTTCATTTCCGGCTATTAGTTGACATAAGATGTGGGACAAATATACAGATCACATCTGCTTATGTTCTTTGTTTATTTGCTTTCAGAGTTGTAGGTGGACTTCTCAGTGCATATGATCTTTCTGGGGACAAAATGTTCCTTGAAAAGGCTAAGGATATTGCTGACAGATTATTGCCTGCATGGGATACTCCAACGGGTATACCTTACAATATTATCAACTTGAGAAGCGGAAATGCTCACAATCCTTCGTGGGCGGCAGGGGTGAGTTCTAGATTACTGAGTGTCCTGTCTGTTGTATTGTGTCATCTTGAGAACAAGACATTATTTTTTCACTATTAGAGCCTAACTCTTGGATGCAAATCTTATTAACTTCTAGAGATAATGGCAATTTGCAACAGCAACTGTGTGCTCTTGTTTCCTAGTTGACCACTTAGGTTCCTGATTATGTTTCGAAAGGACTCCTCAGAGGATATTGATAGCTTTTTGAACACTTCTTTAGATGTTTCAGCCCGTGTAAAAACTTAGACCTAGACTCACCAGAAACAGAATCTTTATGGTTTCACTTTATGCAACAATTAACATTCTTGTTTGAGGCCTTGAGGCCTAGACTTGCTACAGATGTTGCTCTTACTTTAATTTCTTAGCAAATTTTTTTTTAATTCACTAGCTATTACGTGCTGTGTCTTTGGAATTGGTACCAAATGTAACTGGATTTAGATATGTTTCATTGAATACATGTGGTTTGTCAGTTTTAGCTGTTGGATTTAGATATGTTTCATTGTTGGATTTTTCTGTTGTACTAGGGAAAAAGTATTCTTGCAGATTCTGGCACTGAGCAACTCGAGTTTATCGCCCTTTCCCAAAGGACAGGGGACCCAAAATATCAGCAGAAGGTACATTTCTCTTTTACTTTCATGTTTGGTTTATAGATCAGCTAATAGGAAATAATAACTTTTGAGTTTGTTCACTTGATATTTAGTATATCATAATTCTTTGTGAAAATGATTTGCTGCTCAAGATTGACTCGTTTGTTAACTCGTATCTCTCAGGTAGAGAAGGTTATTACAGAACTGAATAAGAACTTTCCTGCTGATGGTTTACTTCCCATCTATATAGATCCGGAAGATGCTAATCCAGCATACTCCACCACAACATTTGGTGCCATGGGAGATAGGTAGTTTCTTCTAACATATTTGTGTTTGTTGGGTCTTCTTCTGACTTTGACTTTGCACTGTAACAGTTAATAATATTTTGGTTTTATAGTTTCTATGAGTATTTGCTCAAAGTTTGGGTGCAAGGGAACAAAACATCAGAGGTGAAACTATATAGGTAACTAAAACTCAACACTGTATATATACATATATGTATCCAAGTATTTCGATGTTAGCAAAAATGATAAAGACTCAAGTCTCTCTTAATGCAATGAATCAGAGAAATGTGGGAGAAATCAATGAAAGGTTTGTTAAGTTTGATCAAGAAATCAACACCTTCATCATTTACATATATATGTGAGAAGAATGGAAATAATTTAGTGGATAAGGTAAAAACTACAGATTTAGTTTCATGTTTCTATGTCAAGAAGCTTTGTGGGTTTGACATTGTTTTTTTTCTTGATTATATTCAGATGGATGAATTGGCATGTTTTGCTCCTGGAATGTTGGCTTTAGGAGCTTCAGGTTATGGTCCTGATGAAGAAAAAAAGTTTCTTGCACTTGCTGGAGAGGTACATATAGAATCTTCTCAAATGTCTTTTAAAGCTTTTAAGTTGAGTTTATGTTTTGTCTTCTTATTGCTGTTTTCGCCACTTTACGGTATAGCTTGCTTGGACTTGTTATAACTTTTACCAATCCACACCAACGAAACTAGCTGGAGAAAACTATTTCTTCAATGCAGGACAGGTTAGTTAACAACTTCTGTAAATTGTAAGTTAGTTTTGGACCTTTGGTTAGGTTTGGTCATATCCACAAGGACATGGTTGTTTCAGGACATGAGTGTTGGAACATCTTGGAACATTTTAAGACCAGAAACAGTTGAATCGCTTTTTTACCTTTGGCGATTAACTGGGAACAAGACATATCAAGAATGGGGATGGAATATATTTGAAGCATTTGAGAAGAACTCTCGTGTAGAATCTGGATATGTTGGCTTGAAGGATGTAAGTTTTCTTCGTATCGAAAACTATCTTTCAAACACTAGAATCATTACAAACGTTTCCTTCTTTGTTCTCAGGTCAACACAGGTGCTAAAGACAATAAGATGCAAAGCTTCTTCTTAGCTGAGACTCTTAAGTATCTGTATCTTCTCTTTTCACCTTCATCGGTTATTTCATTAGATGAATGGGTTTTCAATACAGAAGCTCATCCACTTAAGATCGTGGCACGAAATGGTCTGAATAAGCCAACTATAACACTACGACAGAGGCGGTTTGGTCATCATACCAAGGGTTAGAGGACAGTTTCTGTTCAAAATGTAATCTGATACTACAATGTTGTATTCGTTTTGATAACAGATGATGGACAAAGCTTTTACCACAGCAATTAGAAGAACAACTATAATGTTTCTTATTTATGATTTTAAATACTTTGCAAATGAGAGCAAATCAAGATTGGCCACAGAGAATGAAAGCATGAAGAAGGCTCTGAGCAAAGTGAGCTTGATCTGGTGTACCTGAGACAACCACAAGTCCTTCTGTAGTCCCTGCCGTTGGATCATGCACAACCACATTTGCTCCTGATACCTGTTTGTTTAGAAACTATAATCAAATGCAGCCTTTCAAAACGATCTTTTGTTCATAGATTATAGGCAGCAACTTACCTGCTTGATGTAATTAAGGTTACTACAGTTCTCACCATAGACATGGCCTAAGTATGCTTGAGGAACCACTATCTCCACATTTGCGCTTGTCGTTGGTGGATTCTCGCTGCAAACAACATAACCAAAAGGCAATAATGTGAATTTAGTGTCTAAACTTGCTTCAATACAGTTTCTGGACTCCAAACTCATTTAGTTTAAAGTGAACAAAGACAGTGATGGGAAACTGATACCTGCCAGTGGTCAAACCAAACCCGTGGTTCACATCAGGAGGAACCATACCACCGGGATGGCCATCGATAACCGGCTGACAAATGAGGAATGGTAAGTTAGAAACAAAGGACATGACAGATAAAGAAGGACTCACAATCACATGAGCTGTAAAGAAACTATCCTACACATTGATTACGCATACCTGTGGGCCCCAAGACATTGGTGAAGGTGGCCTGTCAAATCCAGGACCATGACAATGTCTCTCTGTATCATATTCATATAAATAAAGTATATTATCTTTTTGCTTTTTGAACATGTAATAAGTAGATTATTAAGAGCTCAAATAGATGCATGTATTAACTAGTTGGGAATTGATCAAATACCATGGAATGATCCTACTGGAGAATGGTAACGATCTGGAGAAGCTAGATATTGTCTCGGTCCAAATGGAGGAGGCGGTTCTGGATACGGACCCATGAATGGCGGAGGTGGACCACCCATTCCTTGAAAGGGAAGTCTTCCAGGAAACATTGTTTCCCGAAGTCTACTTGTTATTTGGAACAAAGCATCTTGAACAGTCTTCATATTGCCAATGACCTGTTAATGCAGGAAAATGTTGTCAAACTACAAGAAAACTACTTGAGTTGAAAAACTGAGCTTACCTGTACAATCTCATCATGTTCAGATTCATGCTTCGGAGGTTGATATTTTGTAGCTTGATCTTTTGCATAGATCAAGTTGATACTAGCACCAGTTGATCTCCTCATTTCACTTATTACATGACCACCTTTACCCAACAAACGTCCGATAAAAGGAGAACGTACAAGAAGGCGGCCAACAACTGCAGCACTATGCTCAAACCCAATCTCAACAATTCTATTATGCACACGCATCACAGCATCCTGAGCAAGAGAGTGCCTTCTCTCTAAGTTCTACAACAAAGTAGAGCCAGAGTGAAAATATGAGCCAAAGTCTATAATATAAACTAAACAAATCCTTGGATAGAATCAATATACCTCTCGTGCTGATATCACAACAATCCGCTCTTCTATATCATGAGTTGGATCCAAAACCTTGATTGATGCACCAGTTTCGTTTTGCAAAGCTCGAACCACAGCTCCACCTTTCCCAATCAAACTCCCAACTTTATCAGCCGGGCATAACAGCCTGAACACAACCTCCTCTTCAACAACCGGTCTATGAAAAGGTCCAACATCTTCAGGCATTGAATTAGGAGGATGATCCCATTGATGATAGTCCATAGATTGATACTCAGGCGGATAACCAGGCTGCGGAAATGGACACTCATCCCAAGTTGGAGGTGCACCACTCTCTTGAAGACAATTCGTAATCAACAAAAGCGCCTTCTTTACAGTCGAAAATTTTCCATTTATCTTCATACAAAGAAAAACATACTCAATCAGCCACAAAACTCTAAATTGTATTACACAAATATATAAACATACAACAAACCAAGACCTGAATGACAACATCTCCTGGGAAAGCACAAGGAGGTATCTGATCAGTGGAAGCAATCCTAACAGTAGCTCCACTATCTTCTCTAATCTTATTCATCATCTTCCCTCCTTGACTCATCAAAAAATCTACTTGATTACCTCTAACAATCATCCTACATAAACTTTCACTCTCAGCTTTTTTCAATTCATCACCATCACCAGAAGAAGCATCATCACCAAACACTATTCTCTCTAAAACCCTAACCAATGCTCCAGAAGAAGACATTGCTTCTTCGTCATCTCCACCTGCACACTCACTCCCTTGCTGTTGTTTCGTCTCCTCCGAGCTAGGGTTTTCAGAATCAGTTACATTTGATTCTTCCTTCTTCAATTGATCTCTTCTTCCGCTCGGTGAAATTATCAACACTACACGCTCTTCGGAATGAACAGGAATATCATCGATTACGCGAATTTTTGAACCGGTGATAGATTGAAGGTGGCGAATTACAGAACCGCCTTTTCCGATTATAGCACCAGTCCTTGAAGCGGGACATAGAAGACGGAACTCTACTGATTCAGTCGCCGGACGCTTGGAGGAAGACAACTCCATCTTCCGAAAAAAACTTAACGACGTCGTCTCACGTTTAACATTTTAACTCAATAAGCACTTAAATGTTCTTATTGTAATTTATTGTTTAAAACTTTAAAAGATGAATTCAAAAATATTTATTGTAATTTTCTTATAATAATAATATCTTCGTATTTAGTGTATTCGAAAATATAGTAATAAATTTTATATCAATATTTACTATTATGAAGTTTTTATATTTGAAAAGGAAAAAATGCAAAAAGTTTTACTGATGTTCAGTCTCATAAGCATAGGTGATAGGTCTCAGGTTCCGGGTATTCGGTTTAAACGGTTTGTTTTTTTCGATTTTTTAGTTTGTTCTGTTTTAAAAAATCAGTTACGAAATAAAACTGAAGAAATATCGGCTTGTTCAGTTCGGTTTTCGGTTTGTTCGGTTGGGTTTTAGGTAAAAAATATTTCCGAATTCAATCCGATGAACCCAAATAAACCGAATAAATCTGAAAATTTACCATTTAGTTCGGTTTATTCGGTTTAATTTACACCGAATAAATCGAAACAAAACATGATTTTTGACTATTATTCGGTTTAACTAAATAAACCGTATATTGATTCAAACCGAACCAAACTGAACCGAAAATCAAATTAAAATAAAAATATTCTGATCGGTTTACTCACCTAAAACCAAACAAATTGAAACCGATCTATTTCGGTTCGATTTTTGATAAACCGAAAAACCGAATCGAATGTCCAGGACTAGTCTCTTATCGATGTTCTTTGATGAATTCAACATATTTTGTTAGTATTTTAAATTTTAAAAAATATTTATATATTTGTTTTTATAGAGATTTAAAAAGAGAAAGAAAACAAATAATTCCACTCTGTAGTTCATTTTTAAAATAAAAATTCCTGACGTTACAACTTACAAGTGATTTAATGAATATGAATTTTAAATTAAAAAAAAAAAAACTCAAAAAGCAAAAGAAAGAAGAAGACAAAAATCTCTCTGTTCAATGTGTTGTTTCCTTCACTCTCATTAGTCATTACACTCTTCTTCTTTCTCTTTAGCCTCAAAACTTTTACAGTGTTTATCTTTCTGAGTTTACGATGAAGAAGAAAGGAGATTTTAGCTTCTTCTTCTTCTTTTTCTGGGTTTAATGTTTAACGAGATTCTCAGATTCCTTTGGCGGTTGTTTTAAAATCCTTTTTTTTTTGAAGATCTAACTTTAGATCTAGTGCTTTTGAAACCTACTCACTGAAAAAAAAATCAAATCTTTTGCTAGTTTCAAAAGATGCAGAGACCACCTCATGAAGATTTCTCCTTGAAGGAGACTAAACCTCATCTCGGTGGAGGTAAAGTCACCGGAGATAAGCTCACAAGTACTTATGACCTTGTTGAGCAAATGCAGTATCTCTATGTTCGTGTTGTAAAGGCCAAAGATTTACCTGCTAAAGACTTAACTGGTAGCTGTGACCCTTATGTTGAAGTTAAGCTTGGTAACTACAGAGGAACCACTAGACATTTTGAGAAGAAAACTAATCCTGAGTGGAACCAAGTTTTTGCCTTTTCTAAAGATAGGGTTCAAGCTTCTTTTCTTGAAGCTATTGTTAAGGATAAAGATTTGCTTAAAGATGATTTGATTGGTCGTATTGTGTTTGATTTGAATGAGATTCCTAAGAGAGTGCCTCCTGATAGTCCTTTAGCTCCACAATGGTATAGATTAGATGATGGGAAAGGCCAAAAAGTTAAAGGAGAGCTTATGTTAGCTGTTTGGTTTGGTACTCAAGCTGATGAAGCTTTCTCTGAAGCTTGGCACTCTGATGCTGCTACTGTTAGTGGAACTGATGCTTTGGCTAACATCAGGTCTAAGGTTTATCTATCTCCTAAGCTTTGGTATCTTAGGGTTAATGTGATTGAAGCTCAGGATCTGATACCAAGTGATAAAGGGAGATATCCTGAAGTTTTTGTGAAAGTGATCATGGGAACTCAGGCATTGAGGACTAGAGTGTCACAAAGTAGGAGTATTAATCCAATGTGGAATGAGGATTTGATGTTTGTTGTAGCTGAGCCATTCGAAGAGCCTTTGATTCTTAGTGTGGAAGATAGAGTTGCACCGAATAAAGATGAAGTCTTGGGGAGATGCGCGGTTCCATTGCAGTATTTGGACAAAAGGTTTGATCATAGACCAGTGAACAGCAGGTGGTTAAACCTTGAGAAGCATGTTATAATGGAAGGAGGAGAGAAGAAAGAGATCAAATTCGCTAGCAAGATTCACATGAGGATTTGTTTGGAAGGAGGCTATCATGTGCTTGATGAATCTACGCATTACAGTAGTGATCTTAGACCAACTGCAAAGCAACTATGGAAGCCTAACATTGGTGTGCTTGAGCTAGGGATCTTGAATGCGACAGGTTTAATGCCTATGAAAGCTAAAGAAGGTGGTAGGGGAGCCACAGATGCATATTGTGTGGCAAAGTACGGCCAGAAATGGATTAGAACTCGAACAATCATTGACAGCTTTACTCCAAGATGGAACGAGCAATATACTTGGGAGGTTTTTGATCCGTGTACTGTTGTTACTGTTGGAGTCTTCGATAACTGTCATCTTCATGGTGCTGACAAGAACAATGGAGGAGGAGTAGGAAAAGATTCAAGAATTGGGAAAGTGAGGATAAGGCTCTCGACTCTTGAGACTGATCGAGTCTACACACATTCTTATCCTCTTTTGGTGCTACATCCTAATGGAGTCAAGAAAATGGGAGAGATTCACTTAGCTGTGAGGTATACTTGCTCGTCATTGCTCAACATGATGTATATGTACTCTACGCCTCTCTTACCAAAGATGCACTACCTTCATCCTCTCACGGTTAGCCAGCTCGATAACTTGAGGCATCAAGCAACTCAGATTGTGTCAACAAGGCTAACAAGAGCAGAGCCGCCTTTGAGGAAAGAAGTTGTTGAGTATATGCTTGATGTTGGATCTCACATGTGGAGCATGAGGAGAAGCAAGGCAAATTTCTTCAGGATAATGGGAGTTATGAGCGGGTTAATCGCGGTAGGGAAATGGTTTGAACAGATCTGCTTATGGAAAAACCCGATAACAACGGTTTTAATCCACATTTTGTTCATCATCCTTGTTATCTATCCAGAGCTCATCTTACCCACCATTTTCCTCTACCTCTTCTTGATTGGAGTATGGTACTATCGTTGGAGGCCGAGACATCCTCCACACATGGACACACGTCTATCACACGCCGACTCAGCACACCCTGATGAGCTCGACGAAGAGTTTGATACTTTTCCTACTTCCCGACCATCAGACATAATCAGGATGAGATATGACAGACTCAGAAGTATTGCTGGTAGGATTCAGACAGTTGTAGGTGATCTTGCAACTCAAGGAGAAAGATTCCAGTCATTGTTAAGCTGGCGTGATCCGCGTGCCACTGCTCTCTTTGTTCTCTTCTGTTTGATAGCTGCAGTGGTTCTATATATAACTCCATTTCAGGCTGTGGCTTTTCTCATTGGTTTGTATGTGCTTAGACATCCAAGGCTCAGGTATAAGTACCCATCTGTTCCACTTAACTTCTTCAGGAGGCTTCCAGCAAGAACTGATTGCATGCTCTGAGTTGCTTACTCTCTCCTCTGGTTCAGTATGTTATTGTTTTAAGTCTCTACACCTCTCTGTGATTGGTGGATGATGATGATGATGTTTTCTTCTGTTTGGCATTTATTATGTTTAAGACCTTTTTAAAACTCTATTATGTATTATCATTTATGTGTGGTTTCATCAAGTCCTTGTTCTCAAGTTTCTGTTCTTGATCTTTAACCTTGTGTCTTCTTCCTCTTGTCCTAGTTAACTTGGTTTAAATTCCAATAACCCATATTTCTCAATACCTATAATACCAAACCGAATTGAACCAAATTAACAAATGTTCAACTCTATTAAAATCAATAATTTAAGTCCGAAATCCAGATATCCAGACCCGTTTCCTCGGATATCCATTTTTCGTGCGTAGGCCTAATTTAAGCAAGAGGCCAAGAGGGAATCTAAAAAAGTTGGTATTTTTATTTCAAGCGATCTTGCCATGGATGCTGCTATCTATACTTCAGTATATTCAAAGGCTTTCATTAAGTCGAATTTACATGCTCTATCTTCGTCTTCTTGTTGTCTCTGCAATTCTCAACCCAAGCGAAGCACCAAACTGAGGCTTAGGGAAGGATCGAATCGAGGGCTTCTTCGTCTACATGCTCTGTTTCACAACGACGATGCATCAAGTGAAAACGAAGATAAGAATGGGTTTGGTTTCTTTCCTGCTGATATCTTCTCTTTGTCTCAGGTAAACGAGTTTATCAAATTGCTCTCAAGACCTGCGAATTTTACAATATGATTATGTTTTTTTTAATCTAATTGCATGTTAAAGACGCTATTTTATCCTGTTAATTGCAAAGAATTTGTCAAAGCTTTATGTGTTAAGATTGATTTGGTTCTTTATGTGTTTGTGAAGGAAAAGTTTGGAAGTAATCTAAGTGGTGAAAAGGATAGTGCTAATATAATCGATGTAGAGGCATCTCTTGCAGTTCCTTATGGTGGAGGAACTCGATCTGGGCTCTTTAGAACCCCAATTTCCGGTGGTGTTCAAAGCGCTACCTCTGCTCATGGTCTACCTCGACCTGCTTTAGCTGTTAGGAACTTGATGGAACAGGTAAAAAGATCATTTCAATTTGTTTCCTTTTATGTTCTTGATGAGGAAGGATAATAAATATCTTGTATCTGTTTGGTTCTTGGTTTCACTGTTTATGTTTTTCAAGGCCAGGTTTGCTCATCTATGCACAGTGATGTCTAAAATGCACCATCGCAGAGAAGGGTATCCATTTGGCTCTTTGGTAGACTTTGCACCTGATCCAATGGGTCGTAAGTGTTTCCCTTTATTGTGTTTCTTTGTATGTTTAGTTTACATGTTTGACAACAGCTTCTACTTTGTGTTTATAGACCCAGTATTTTCATTTTCACCCTTGGCTATTCACACTCGGAATATCTTAGCTGAACCTAGATGCACCCTTGTTGTTCAGGTAAACATTATCGATCTTTCGAAAACTATACAAACAGATTGGTGTTTGTTCCCTCTTTATTTGGTTCGCTGACTTGTTGTAGTTTTGGATTCTCAGATACCAGGATGGAATTGCTTATCGAATGCACGAGTCACATTATTCGGTGATGTCTACCCATTGCCAGAAGATCAACAAGTGAGTGTTCTCTTATTAACCGCCTTGGATGAGTAATACTTGCTTAGTATCGTTATCTCTCTGTTGCTGGTTCATAAATTTATCTTCTTGTGGATGTCTAGGAATGGGCTCATAAGCAGTATATAGCTAAGCATCACCAAGGACCTTCCCAACAATGGGGAAACTTCCATTATTTTAGAATGCAGAACATAAGGTTTCATGTCTTCTTATTCTATTTTAGTGATTGAATATCATAATATAATAACAATCTGGATATGTTCTCAGTGATATATACTTCATTGGTGGTTTTGGCACTGTCGCATGGATCAATGTCAATGAGTATGAAGCTCTTCAGCCAGATAAGATAGCTGTTGATGGATGTGAGCAAAATCTAAAGGTGAGTTCTTTTTTTGAATTCCTTAAAATGGTTTTGAGTCTACTTAGTGACTTAAAGTGGAGTGTTGTTTTAAGGTTCATTGTATATTATATGATAGGAACTAAATGCAATCTTCTCAAAGCCACTTAGAGACTTATTGTCTAATGAAGCTGAGGTAGATGATGCTGCTATTATTTCTATAGATAGTAAAGGGATTGATATAAGGGTTCGTCAAGGTGCTCAGGTGAGAACATTTCTACAATGAATTCTGCAATATAAGCTCTCTAAGTATATTTTTGTGTGTGTGTCAATGTCATTGTGTAGTTTAATATACAAAGGCTAGCTTTTGAGGAATGTAATGGTGTTGAGACTTTAGAAGAAGCCAAATCTGCACTGTGGAAAGTGATAGAGAAAGGCAAGATGCATAATTTGCAGAAATGACCTAAAGGTTTGATGGATTTGCAGAAATGACACAAAGATTTGATGAAGAGAGTAGTGTTTAAAATCTTGTTTGTTCAGTTTAGCTTTCTCATTAATGAAAGAAGAAAATATGTAATGAGATAATGGAAAGAAAATTGTATTGTGATCGCTTGGAAAAAAATGCAATTGTTGAAACATAGGGTTATATACGGAGGTTTTCATAAATATTGGGGTGATTCCGAAGTTTTTAAAAAGTGTGAAACCTTTGGTACGAGGAGAAAGATGCAATTTATTGAAATTTAGGAGTAGAAGAAACAGAGGTATCTAAATGTTGGAGTCCCTGAAACTCAGGAAAACCATTCTGATGAAGTTAACAATATACAAATTGCAATGACAGGGGATGTATATATGTAATGTAACCCTTGTTTGAATTGGGCTCAGAGAATGCTGAATATTATGAAGTTCACCACTACTACACAGTGATGTTCTATCATAAAGATAAATCTTCTTGTCTCATGGATTGAGTATTAGTTTGGTTCTCCACATCTCTCCAATGACCTTTCTTGGAGCAGGATCATCTGGACCTTTGTCTCTTTGTCCTGAAGTGAAGTATAACTGTCCGTTCCAATATCCAACCAGAGTTGTTTTCACACGGTATGGTAATTTCCCAATCACATACCATTTCTGTAGAGACAGGCAACATCATTAGTGGCTCACAAATCATGGACAGGTTTGAGCCTGAAGGGTTTAGGATTTTACCAGTGTATTTAAGTTGAACTGAAAGATTTCACCAACGAGAACCATCTTTTTGGTTTCAGGATGCTTCTCTGTTGTGCCTCCAACGATTACAATGGAGTTATTAACTACTTTCCACGCAAATTCAATATGTGAATCCGGTTTTGGCATTGGGGGCATCACTTTCCATTTCATTTCCTCATCTAACATGTAGACATCACTGAATACCACCTGACAACAAAGTTGAAGAACTCATGACACAGAACTTAATTAAAGGAATAAAAGCTATGTTTGCAATACCTCCATACGGCGTGAGCATTTGAAGATGGGAGATCCAGGTTTAGCCATGAAATCACCTTCTTGACCACCAATAACATATAGCCGGTCATCCACTACTACACATGCCCTACAATGACATACAGAACACGATGCTTTAATATTTAACTTCGGCAAATGTTTTATCCGCAGTAGCTTCTGTAAGATAATAACCTGTGAGGTCCTCCGCGAGGGATTGGGATTTCCGTTCTCCACTCATTTTCCAAAGCTTTGCCATCTTTCACCGCTATGCTCCAATGTTCAAGTCCTGGCGTAAATCGATTCTCTTTACTTCCACCCATCACATGAAGTCTTCCTCTCCAAAGCTGAGTAGCTGGTGCATACCTGAACGTTAAACTTGTCAACATTGACCATTACCATCAAAAGATAAGCACAGCGCATAGTATAATCCGAAACATGAACAATACCTAGGAACTGGTAAAGGAATAAAGTCCTTCCATGTATTTGTATTGGTATCAAGCACAAATGTTTTAGCTGTAGGACCTCGACATTGTGGACCAAACTGACCGGTAACAATATAAATGAATCTCCCATCTGTTACCATCCCTAAATGAGAATGTGCCATCTCTTTCGGCATATCGAATCTTCCTCCCCACGAGTTATCGGTGAAATTGTAAATATCAACATGTGAATGCACAAGATTAATGGTTCCATAACCAGCAAATACATATAAAAGATCCCTAATTTGAATAGCAGCTCCATCTAGACGAGGTACAGGTGAAGCTGACATCTTCTCCCATTTCAATTCAGGAGCAGGCAAATCCTGAAATGTTGCTGATAGTTTCCTTTCCTTCACATTCTTCTTCTTTGTATCTTTTTCCTAAACGCAGCAAAATAAAGTAACTTCATCACTCACAAGATGAAACCAATTAAACCTAAAAATCATCTTTTGAAGCTAAAGATGTCAAGATCTAATTACATCAACAACAGAGTATTCACCTGGTTGGAAACCACTGAAGTGGTAATGGAAGAGGGTATAGATATTCCGGCGGAGATAGCAGCGGAGGTGAATCGATGAGAAGTAGCCCAGAGAGAGTTGGCAATGAATCCGGTAGCTAGAAGCGCGACGCACAAAACCAACACTATTCTACCGTACCTCTGCTTCTTCACCATATCTCTGTTCTATCTCTTATAAATTGACAATAACCCTTATAAGGGTTTCATAAATTTCAAATAAATTTGAAACCTTTTGGTGTTTTTTCCAGACAAACTTGGATTCAACTTCAAAAGCATATAAAATGACGGATCTTGATCGCCGATCTACATAGCTACTGAGCTCCACCGTTGTAATGTTTCCTTAATTATGTAACTAAACTAAAAAAAACATATTAATTAAAGCCCAAAAGCCCAACACTCAAGGCCCAATAACTTCCTCTATGAAACACTGGCAGAAATATCTTTATAGGAAAAAATATAAACAGAGCTAAGAAGAGAACGAGAATAGATCTATCGACAGCTCCGGCGGCGGAAGTTATGGCGAACATAGAATCAGAAGCAGTCGATTTTGAGCCAGAGGAAGATGACCTAATGGATGAAGCAGTTGACGTCGTTGATGTTTCGCCACGACCGGTGCATACGAGGCTTAGGTCAGCTATTGCTGGAGCAAATGACGAATCAGTAGCTCAGAGGAAAACCAAAGGCCGTGGGTTTCGTGAAGAGAAAGATTCCGATCGTCAACGCCGCCTTTCCTCACGCGATTTCGATTCACTTGGTACCGATGATGGTCCTGGCCCACAGCGATGTAAATTTCTCTTAATCACTTCCTCTGTGTGCTCTTTCTAGTTACATGTTTGTAATGTGAGCTTGCTGCGCCGTTTGATTGACTTGTATCACTAATTGGTTCTAGGGTTTCTTTAGTAACCTTGTGTCTGGGATTTAATTTGACCTAGAAGATTTATTTTATTTTATTTTATTTTAGTTAGATTGGTTTAGAATTAGTTTGGAACCTTTATATCCACTGAGTAAATACTTTAACTGTAACGATTCTAGCTAAACTTGCTAAATTGAACATAGTTGCTTCGAGCAAGAAATAGTATTCTGTATTCTTAACTGTATAATATATATTGATTATGAGTCGATGGTGATGAAGCTTTAGAACTGTTATGGATGATTTTGTTTTTTTGTGTAGCTATTGAAGGATGGATTATTTTGGTCACTGGAGTTCATGAGGAAGCTCAAGAGGATGATTTATCAAATGCTTTTGGTGATTTTGGTGAGATAAAGAATCTACATCTTAATCTCGATCGTCGTACTGGATTTGTCAAGGTATGGAGTTTTTAACTTTGTTCTTAGTAGGTCTTGATGATGGTTTAACAACCTTTTGATTTGCTTCTGTAAAAATCATTTTTTTGCTATGTTATAATGGACTTTAGAAATGTGATATTCTGCAAATGGAACATTGATTTGTCCTTAAGATGACACTCTTCTCTTTAACATACTCTATGTTATTTAATCAATTTAATGCTGAGTTTTTGGAATGGAGAAATGATAATCTTGTATTTGCAATGTTGCTTTGCTGTTATGATAGATTCAAAAGATGTATAATCTGTAAGGTGCAATGCAATCCTGTTTATACAGATGACACTGTTCTTTATATACTTTTGTGTTGATTTATATATTGTAAAGTATCAGCAATGAACAATTGAAAAAAATAAGCTGTGTTCTAGAATGGGAGTTATTTTCCCCACATAACTTTGTCTTCTTGATCAGGGCTATGCATTGATAGAATATGAGAAGAGTGAAGAAGCACAAAAGGCAATTACAGGAATGAATGGTGCTGAGCTTCTAACACAGAATGTTAGTGTTGATTGGGCATTCAGCAATGGACCAAGTGTTGGATCTTACAGGAGAAAGAACATGAGGTTTGTATTCTAATATCTCTTATGTCCCCTCTCAGAACCAAAGGTTTGTTTCTTTATTGTTGGCATTATCCATTGATCATTGGCTTCTTCTTGGGTTTTGGCAGGTCAGGGAGATCACAACGTTCACGAAGCCCAAGAAGACGTTACTGATTATGTATGAGTTGGTTTCCTAAAGAGTTGTCTCCACATATCTTGTAAGGTATGGATATAAGTTGCAGAGTGTTTGACATTTCTATGTTTCATGAAGGTTAATGTAGGTTTTGGCTGCTTTTATGTTGTTTAATCTTTTATGCATTTGCATTGGATTGTTGTGTTTTAAAACCATCCATGAGATTTGTTTCAATGCTTTGTTTTTATGCTTTAACTTCATTATCTACTGATTCTTCTCATTTACTTGAAAGAAGTTGAAAATGGAAGACTTGAAAAGAAAAAAAAATTCTACAGGTGGAAATAATCGATCTTAATGATTCTACTAAATATATTAAAAAGAATGTTTTAATATATCTAAATTGTTTTCTAAAATATTTATAAATTATTCAATATTCATTTGTTTTTAAAAAAGTGTCATATTACCATTTTTTAAACACAAATAAAAAATATATATTTTGTTATTAATATACTAAATAAATTTCTTTAACTAACTAATAAGTTTAAAAATAAAATTAAAATAATGAATTTTATTCAACATCATTAAAATTACAAAAATATAAAAAATTTTGAAAACTGAAAAAGGGCTATTCATATGTAAACTGAAAAAAAAATCATCAAAGATTGATGAATAGAGTAGTTGCTTACAACTCATATGATGCTTGATTTATTTGCATGAATTAATCATCCAAATTTTGTGTCTTAATAAGACCATGAGGTCCATGACTTTGATTCATGGTTTCTATCTTTTTCTGGTAAATTTTTAATTACTTTTTCACTTTTTTCTATTACAATGTCCAACAGTAAACTTGGTGAAATGTAGCTACCTTGTTTACTAACTATAAAATTAGGTTTGTGATAAATACTAAAATAATGGTTAAAACTATAGTTACTAGACAAAGGTACATAAAAGCTAGACAAAACCATAACTCATGAAGATAATAAATAGACAAAACCAAAAATGAAATAATGAGACATGAATACTAATATCTATATCGGTGCCAACTAACTTTTGCATTTATGAATACTAATATCTATATTCAGCTTCTACTTTATTTTATCAAATCTTTATTATAAACATTTTCAACCAAAATCTAAATTTCTAACTATATTTTAACATGATCGTATTTAATAATATAGGTACTAGTCTAATCTATCAATTCTTTCTTCGTTGATAAAAAAAAAAGATATCACTTTCTATAACTTCCAACAACAAGTATATAATATACTATATATTAGTTACTGTTAGTTCTGGGCGTTTGGGTAGGCGGGTCGGATTCGGATAAAATCTATAAGGTTCAGATTTTTTGGGTGGAGGGTTAGACACTTTAATAGAATAATTTATAAAATTCGGATTGGTTACGGGTATAATCTTTTCGGATTCGGATTGATTCGGGTACTCCTCTATAAAATCTGGTAAAAAACCGAAAATAGCGTTTTAAACGTGATGACTTAAATTTTGTATATGATTAATAGAAATCGTGTCGAAAATATAAAATTATTACCGATTTAATCTAAAATTATACTAAAAATTTTAAACTTATTTGATTGAACAAAAATAATACATAAAAATATTACATAATTAATATAAGTTCATATCTAAAAATATAAAAATTAATTGATTAACTTGAAATTATATCTAAAATTGTTATATTATTAAACGAAAATATATCATCAAACTAAAAAATTTCTAAAATCTATAATTTTTACTATACTTCAGTTTATTTCAGGTTTTTCGGGTTTCGGATCGGGTTCGGGTTTTACCAAGAACCCACGGGTACATACATTTACACTCCAATAAGATAAAAACACAGATACGAATTCAGATTCAGATAAAGTTTTTGGGTCGAGTTCGGTTTTTTCTTGTTCGGATAGATTTTTTTTCCAGCCCTAGTTACTACACATTGATGATTGTATAAATACTATATATTATTAAACCAACTTCATAACTCGCATTCTCTTCTCACATTAAATGAGGAAACAAACTATATTATATACGTGTATATAATATGTGGTTATCATATTCAAAGCCCACCCATTAAATGTAATTAGTTGTTTGTTGATTGTTGCTATCATCTTTGAAAATCTTAAAGATTAATAATCTCTTATCTTTATAATTCAATAAAATCTTTAAGAAGAACATAAAATAAAATAAAAAAGTTTCTCTTTCTTTATTCTTCTTAGAGATTCAATACACAAAATGGAACTAGAGACTACGAGTAATGGCCGGCGTCGACCGTCACCGGAGATTAACCGTGGAGCTTACTTAGCTTGGGAAGATTTGAATGTTGTTATACCAAATTTTAGTGATGGTCCAACTCGAAGATTGCTTCATGGATTAAATGGGTATGCTGAACCGGGTCGGATCATGGCTATTATGGGTCCTTCTGGATCTGGCAAGTCCACGCTTCTTGATTCTCTCGCAGGTTCGTTTTCTTTTTTTGGTTTGAAGTAATAAATAATTAATTTCTCTCTAATTTTTTAGTCTTATTAAATTTCCTAATTATTTACTTATTTTTGTTTTATTTCTGTGAATTATAAATGGTTTAATGGATTTGTTTAATTAATAACATTATCCTTAACTAATTCTAAGTTTTTACTATAATAAGTCACTAATAAATTGTATTGTCTAAGTCTAATATATATAAATATACATAAATAAGATTTAAATTTTAATTTAATTATTCCTAATTATTATGTATACACACAAACAATATTTTAAAATTCTGTAGGCTGTACCTAGGCGTTCGTTAGGGTTCTAACGTTTAAAAGGATTAATCAGAGTTTAGTCGGAACCTAGGCGTTAATATATTTTTAATTATTTTTATACGTATATGTTAATATTTATAAAAATATTTTAAAAAATACAATTTTTTTAATAATTTTAAGTTATTTATCCGATTTGTATCATTTTTTCGATTTAATCCGATTTTTTTAGTTGCTTCGATTTTGCCGAGTTGCTCCGATATCACCAATTTTCCTCAATTTCATCTCGAATTGTGGCGTTTATGCGAGTCACTAATTTAACTCACCAAAATTGAAGAGATTCGGGGCGTCTGTACTCCGACTAGCGATTAATCGACCGCCTAATCCCCGACTAGACCTATTTTAAAAACATCACACACAAATAACATCTTTAAATCAAATTTTAATTTAATTATTCCAAATTATACAATATATATACACACATATTGATCGTAAAATATGATTTTAATTAGTTTATTCCAAATTAAATCGAATTTTAATTTAATTATCCCGAATTATTCCATATATATAGGTAGACTCGCAAGAAACGTGGTTATGACCGGTAATCTCCTATTGAACGGCAAGAAGACAAGACTAGACTACGGCCTTGTTGTAAGTATAATTAATTACAAAAATTAACATACAAATTAAATTTTTAAATATTTTTCTTTATTACTAATTTTTAAATAGGCTTATGTAACACAAGAAGATGTTTTAATGGGAACATTAACAGTAAGAGAGACACTAACATACTCAGCTAATCTAAGACTTCCAAGTGATTTGACTAAAGAAGAAGTCAACGACATTGTTGAAGGAACAATCATAGAACTTGGTCTTCAAGATTGTTCAGACAGAATCATAGGAACATGGCAATCAAGAGGAGTAAGTGGTGGTGAGAAGAAACGTGTCTGCATTGCTTTAGAGATCTTAACAAGACCACAGATTCTGTTTCTTGATGAGCCAACAAGTGGTTTAGATAGTGCTTCTGCGTTCTTTGTGATTCAAGCACTGAGGAATATTGCTAGAGATGGTGGTAGAACTGTTGTTTCATCGATTCATCAACCTAGTAGCGAAGTTTTTGCACTCTTTGATGATCTTTTCTTGTTGTCTGGTGGTGAAACTGTTTACTTTGGTGAAACTAAGTTTGCTGTTGAGGTAAGGACTGGGCATTCGGGTATATGGGTCGGGTTTGGGTAAAATATATTTGGGTTCGAGTAGTTCGGGTTTAGAAGTCTAATACCCAATAGAATAACTTTATTGGGTTCGGGTAAAATCTATTTGGGTTTGGGTATTTCGGGTTTAGAAGTTTAGTACCCAATAGAATAATTTTGTCGGGTTTGGTTCGGATTCGGTTACGGATTTGTTTCGGGTAAAGAAATATTGGAAAAAAGGTTAAATTTAAAAAAAATAACTAAAGCTTCATAAATATAACAAAAACTTTTAAAATAATTTAATTATTTATATATATAATTAGATTTCGGATNCGGATTCGAGTACGGATCGGTTTCGGGTGAAGAAATATTGAAAAAAAGAAAAAAAATATTAACTAAAATTTCACAAATATAACTAAAAAATTTAGAATTATTTAATTATTTATATATATGATATATATATATAATTAGATTTCGGGTTTTAACCGACGGTTCGGATTCGGGTACGGGTTTTCAGATTTAGGAGTCTATCACCCAATAGAATAATTTTTCGGATCTGGATTCTGGTAGTGTTTTTCGGATCGGATTCGTATTCAGGTACAAATCGGTTTCGGGTAAAGAAGTATTGAAGAAAAAAAAAGGTTAAATTTTTTAAAAGTTAACTAAACTTTCATAAATAGAACTAAAACTTGTTGTTAAAAAAAATAGAACTAAAACTTTTAAAATAATTTAGTTATTTATATATATAATTAGATTTCGGGTTTTAACATACGGGTTTGGATTCGGATACGGATTTTCGAATTTAGGAGTCTAGTACCCAATAGAATAATTTTTCGGATTTAAATTCGGGTTGGGTGTTTCAGGTAGGTTATTTTGCACAGAGCTAAACTGCGAAAGATCTTTTCGAGATTTGCGGTTTTTCGCGGTTGATTAATGGCTAATGTGTTGTTGTATACAGTTCTTTGCTGAAGCGGGATTTCCTTGTCCGAAGAAACGGAATCCTTCTGATCATTTTCTAAGATGTATAAACTCGGATTTTGATACTGTTACAGCTACACTTAAAGGATCTCAGAGAATGAGGGTAAGACATCTAAAATCTTGAAACTTAATCAAGAATGTTTTGAAAATGTTATCTTATCTTTCAGGAAGTACCAGTTACATCAGATCCTTTAATGAATCTAGCTACATCTGAGATCAAAGCTAGGCTTATTGAGAATTACCGTCGTTCAAACTACGCGAAAACTGCAAAATCTCGGATTCTTGAATTAGCTAACATTGTAAGCTAAAACCCTTTTCTTGATTCAAGAATCAAGACTAGTGTTTTTTACTCTGTTTTTGTTAACAGGAAGAACATCATAAGATGGAAGTGAGAAAAGGTAGTGAAGCTAGCTGGTTTAAACAGCTAAGAACATTAACAAAGAGATCATTTGTGAACATGTCTCGTGATATTGGATATTACTGGTCAAGAATTGTGATCTACATTGTTGTATCGTTCTGTGTTGGAACAATCTTTTACGATGTTGGAAACAGTTACACATCGATCTTGGCTCGAGTTTCTTGTGGTGGATTCATTACAGGTTTCATGACTTTTATGTCTATTGGAGGGTTTCCTTCATTCATTGAAGAGATGAAAGTGTTCTATAAAGAGAGATTGAGTGGTTACTATGGCGTTTCGGTTTATATATTATCAAATTATATCTCTTCTTTCCCGTTCTTGGTAGCTATTGCGCTTATTACTGGGAGTATAACTTATAACATGGTGAAATATCGTCCTGGGTTCTCGCATTATGCTTTTTTCTGTCTCAATATCTTCTTCTCTGTCTCTGTTATTGAGAGTCTTATGATGGTTGTAGCTTCTCTTGTTCCTAATTTCTTGATGGGTCTCATCACAGGAGCTGGAATCATTGTAAGTATAACTTTTTCCTCTGTTTCAAGATCCTCTGTTTTGGCATCCTCTGTTTCAAGATCCTCTGTTTTTTCATCCTATGTTTTGTGTTTGTTTATTCTGAACTGTGGTGTTCTGTTTTTGTTTTCAGGGAATCATTATGATGACTTCAGGATTCTTCCGGCTCCTCCCTGATCTTCCGAAGATTTTCTGGCGCTACCCGATTTCATATATGAGTTATGGTTCTTGGGCAATTCAGGTACTCTATTTACCTTCTTCACAAGAACCAATCTATACAATCATTGAACCAATCTATACAGTCATGAAGATAAGTTTATAAGGCTCATGTACCATTCTAGATTAACCTTAAAACACATTTGTATTGTAGGGAGCATACAAGAATGATTTTCTTGGTCTAGAGTTTGAGCCAATGTTTGCTGGAGAACCAAAGATGAAAGGAGAAGAAGTGATAAAGAAGATATTTGGAGTAGAAGTCACACATTCTAAGTGGTGGGACTTAGCAGCAGTAGTGTTGATCCTTGTGTGTTATCGCATTCTCTTCTTTATAGTCTTGAAGCTTAAGGAGAGAGCAGAGCCAGCTTTAAGGGCTTTACAAGCAAAACGAACGATGAAGAGTCTTAATAAGAGACCTTCTTTTAGAAAAGTCCCATCTTTATCTTCACTATCTTCAAGAAGACACCAACCTCTTCGTTCACTATCTTCTCAAGAAGGTCTTACCTCTCCAATCAATTAATGACACTATTATCTATATTTGCTTATACAGTGTATTTGTTTTTGCACATACAATAGTTTCAAAATTTATCAATATGTAACAGCTTATATGTTTTCTATGATTCAGCATTTTTATATTCTGGAGAATAAGCATTATATAATCTGAATATTTCCTACATTTACATTCTTGGAGAAAGATAAAGAACAATCAACAAGATGCTTCAACTCTGAAACCAAACTCTGAAACCAATATATCTAGTTTTGGAAAACTATGTTAAAAGATCAAAAATAAACCTGAAGATTCAGCTTAACTCTTCATATCATCACAACCATTGTTTTCCTCTTTACCATTATATCCATGATAAGGAACCTCACAAACCGGCCTCGGAGTTGCACGCCCACCAAACTCCTCAGGGAAGAATTCAAACTCGGGACCAAAATTGAACTTCACAACACAATTTGACTGGTCAGGAAGAGTATACATAGAAGCAGCAGGATAGTAACGACCACCGAAAATATCTTTGAAGGCAATTCCTTGACACACACCATTTTTGAAGAACGATATTTCACTGCCTGTATCAGAAGCCAGCGAAGAGACTCGTTAACAAAAGTGTACACAAAGACCATATACAGCATAGATGAGAAGGTAGCAAAAACAAAATTTAAGCTTTTAGCCATGTGAATCATAAATCCATATGTTGGCCATATATAAACCTTGTACCGTCGCAAAAGCATTCATAGTTCATAGGCATTATAGTTCATTAAACATATGCGACTAACTAAAAGCAGAAAACAAAATTTAAGCTTTTAGCCATGTGAATCATAAATCCATATGTTGTCAATATATAAACCTTGTACCGTCGCAACAGCATTCATAGTTCATAGGCATTATAGTTCATTAAACATATGCGACTAACTAAAAGCAGAGAACAAAAGAACTTATATGAACAAGTGAAACAGAGCATACCTGGAACAACTTTAGGAGGCTCATCTTTAACCTCAGGTGCAGATATATATCTTTGACCTTTATACCACACATAATGAGGAGGCTTTGGAGCAAAAGATTGACCATCAGGGAGATTTATGTAGAATCCAATAACATCACCTTCCTTATACCCTTCTTCAGCATACTTCTCCCTTAATGCCTTATGTATCTTAGACCCATCAATGTCCCTAAACCCAAAACTATTCCCATCATACCCAACAGGAGCTTGTAAATCTCCTTTATCAGTTGACCAACCAAGTCTTGTATGACCAGTTTCACCCAAATTCATAACTTTAATCTCAAAGTACCAAGCTCCTTCTATAACTCCTCTTGTAGCTCTCACCATTCTATAACCTTTACTACTTCCTGCAGTAAGTCTATCTTCACTTATCTCAACTTTCTCAGCTTTGTAAACTTTAGAAAGACATACTTCTAAGTTAGGCAAGTCGTCTCCTTTATCAAGAAACCTAGGAACTGGAGTTATCAATACTTTATCTTCTACAGATGTTGAATTGGGTAAATTAGTTTTACTCTTCTTCTTCCCTTTACGTGTACTCTTAGTCACCCAGACATTGTTATTCTTCTTCTTCGATTTTGATTTCTTAGTCGTATTCGTAACCGGAGTTGTTGCTGCCTCTTCCACAACCAATGGAAGTCCTTGCTCTGCCTCTACCTCTTCCTTCACAGCGACTGAAGTAATTGAAGCTATCTGTTTCTGCTTCTTAAGCGGTGGATCATCTTCCACTTCCATTGTGATATCGTTTTGATTAGCGGCGGATTCAGGTTTTGGAGATTTAGGGTTATCGGATGAAGAAGCGGTTGGAGCTTCTTCTGAGAATGAATCGGATTCTGGTGGATCAGAATCCTTAAGTACATCTGATTTCACCAAATCAGTATCGATTGGTTCCGCAAGTACAGCGGATGATCCCGGTGGCGTTGAATCGTTCGGTTCAGAGTTAAGAGTGGTTCCGGTGGGTTCTTCAGGAAGCGAAATTGAAACTTCTACTTCTTCACCTTTGGAATTTTGTTCTGGTTCTTCGATTTTGGAATTTGATTGAAGAGAATCCATTGAAACCAAAGATTTTGTGATGCAAAAGAGATTTTTGTGGGAGCGGACTTGTAGATTTGGTTAGAAACATGAAGAGAAGAGATATATACAGAAAATAGAAGAAGGAAAAAAAAGAATTGAGAGACTTTTAGGCCTTATATGGGCTTTATGAGACCCAATAAAAATTGGAAACTGCAACACCTTTGTGAAACTAAAATGGCCCATCTTCTTTGGAAAATACATATAAAGCGTAATATTTTTATAAAAAATAATTCAATAAAAGAAGTTAATTTAAAAACTCTTAAATTGAAATGTTACGCTTTAATTCATTTAATAAAAAAATTTAGTTATCATAAAACTTACAAAAAAAAATCAGAATCTTTGAAATGTTAAATATTACGATTTAATTTTTTTCAAGTGATTTTCATTTATTTTCTTTAGAAATTAATTTTAGATTTTTAGGTCATTTTATTTTTTATTCTAATATAATAATATAAGTTACATATAATAAATAATATGAAATAAAACTATATAATTATAAGCTATTTTATTTTATTTTTACATAAAATATTTCCAAAAATATTAATTGCCCCAACAAAAATCCTAGATTCACATTCGCACCTTATGACAAAAATCCATTGAGGATTTAGTGGATTTTATATGATCATGAATATGAGAGCTTTTTGTTTTTTTTATACATAAAGTATATATTTGTTTATAATGTTTTCTCTATTGTTATAAGGCGAGGATCTAATCTAAGTAGCTATACTTAGGCACTCTTTAGCTTCTGGACTTTGAAAAAGCCTATTGTTGACACATGATGACAACTCTGAATCCCTCCATTATCTGTCGTGCGCACACATCGTTGTTGTTTGTCATTGTTATGTCGTGTAACAGAGATTCATCATGAAAATTTTGTTTAGTGTTTTGAGTGATCCAGCCACTCAATACCACTTCAAAGCATGCACTTCATCGTGGTCCACTTTACTTGTACATATTTACAGTTTAACTCGGTTTAAATTGAATCTCTCCTGAACCACATTTTAATACCGTAACATCTCATGTTCTGGTATTGTGGTGTATGAGAAGAGATTTAAAACATTTGATTTGGCTATATATGTCACCAAAGTGCACTTATCTTTTCGCTCAATCATTCCTTCAGAACTCTACAGTTAAACGTGTTTGGGCTGGAGTAGTAATAGGATGGGTGACCTACTGGGAAGTGATTGTCGGTACTGTGTAAGTGAGGCCAACGTACATGGAAAGATCATGTGGTGATTTGTAGACAGTAAACAAGTTCTTGAGGTTTAGAAAAATAATGCACCAACCGTCTGACGAGGGTGAAGTCCAATGGGCCTAGAAAGGACGTGGAGGCCCAATGGGCATAGAGAGGACATGAAATCGTCCATGGGTCTAGAAGGAACATTGGTGTGCTCACAAACTGTGGCGGTCGGGGTATTACAAATACCGTAACGAGAATTATTATATGGTCTTGATGCTTATGAATTTACCAATATATTCATTTTGGCCATAAGTAGTGATGGTTGAGTTTGGTTCTCTTCTAAACCATATATTCTAGCTACTCATAGATTATTAAAATGTAATTAAGGACGTAGTTAAATAAAATTTACTATTACATGCACGTCACCGACACATTGAAATTGTAAATGTGTTCCAAACAAGACAGACATTAAGCAGATCAAGATAATATATGTCATGTTTAACTCATTTGATTAATTATATTATTAGTTATAGTGTGTTTAGGGTCATCATCATCTTTAACCTTACCAAGAACTTGTTGAAGATGATGTGCTATATCCTCCGGTGAGTGAGGTTCAATTCGTGGTCGGTCCGGAAGAATCCATCGTCCATCACTGTTCTTGACCATCCCTTTGTTCTCGTCTTGTCTCCAACAAGGTGGCACGTGATACTCATTTCTCAAGAAATCACAACTCTTGTTTACTAAAGCTATGTCTCTCTTTGTCACCAAGCTAAATCTGTTATCGTCTTCTTTTCCATGATAGCCATCAACAAGATGAAGCAAAGCTTCTAGGTTATGTGCACAACCTAAGTCTTTAGTTTGCTTTAGAAATGGGCTTTTCTTGTGGTCCAAGGCAAGTTCAACGCCAACGTGAGCATAGCTCCAAGGGAATGATGTTTTTTCCTCTATATACTTCTGAAACTGGAACTTCTCGTTTGTTAATATCCCTGGAACAGAAGGTACCTTGTCATGCACGTTAACTACTCTCAGAACTTTAACTCCTAGTTCTTCGCATCGTTCCTTGAACCTTAAGTTACCTACTCGAGGTCCAGAGAAGGAGAACACAGTAATTGGAACTTTATAGTTGTTCTCTTGGACATGATTCAACTTTAGTTCAGCTATATCATAAGCACTGGCCAAAGCAAGAGATGCACCAAGGCTGTGCCCAGTTACTGTGATGCTTATCTCGTGACCTTCTTCTTCGGTGCCATAGTACTCAAGAAGACGTTTGACTTCAGACAAAACCTGTTCCCGAGCCGAAAAAGAAGAGAATTTGCAAGAATCTTCTTTCTTGGTGTACAAGTCATGAAACCCTAATTCAATCTTGATCAATGGGTCATCACCGAAGTTAGCAGAACAAAGAATATCTTTTAGGTCATAAACCCACTCAAGATAAGTGACTGTCCCTCTCCAAGCAATGACTATGTCTCGTCTCCCGAGCCGAGCCACTTCTTCTTCATCCGTAGCTACAGCAACGTAACCCATCCAGTTCGCATGTTGGCTCCAAATAGAGCTGAGTTTTGATTTCTGGAAGAAGTTAGGGAGGTTGATGTTGGATGTTGCGTAGAGGTAACGTGTTATGGTGTAGCCTTTGTGGAGATGTAGGTCAAGGTTTGAGAAGAAATCTGAAGGATGATATTTGCAAGAGCCACAGTATTTAGAGTGAGGATCAAAATCAAATGAGTCGTAACATGCTTGAGCGAATTCACCGTAACGTATGATCTCTCTTCGAAGATGATTGTTCATCGGATCTAATAGACCTTCCCAGTTATTACAACCTTGTACTTCTCTCCAAACTTCTCGTAACCCAACTTCTTGTTCCTCTTCTTCTTCACGTTTGTTGTCTAACACAAGAGTTTGTTTCTTTGGCAGCTTCTGTTGAGTTGTTGAAGTGCTTATGCTTGCGCATGAAGATGAACAAATGATAGAACAAGTCTTGAACCTTGTTGTCAAGATCAAGGTTTGGGATTGAGGTTTCAAAATGTTTTGAGGAGATGAAATTAAGAATCTTGGGTTCATGAGAGTCATTGGAGATGATAGAGTTGCCATTTAGAGTAGTTAGAGAGTTATAACTTCTGTTTTTTTGTAGAGACTCTATAGAATATAAAGCAATATGAATCTAAATTTTTGTTTAAGTTTGCTTCTGTGTGTTTTGTGTTTGTGGTTATGATTAGTTTGGTAATAATGATAGATGAATTTGGTATGAATGTTTCTTCTTATTATTATGTGTATTTAATGGGGTCGGTTAAGAAGAGAGAGACATGCAACAACTAATTAATGAAGGTAGTCTTGGGCATTCGATTTGGTTTGTTCGGTTAACCGAAAACCGAACTGAATTAAATCGATTCAGGATTATTAGGTTTTAAATGGGTAAACCGATCAAAACATTTTTATTTTTATTTCGATTTGGTTCAGTTTGAATTAATATTCGGTTAACCAAATTACTGTAAAAAATCATATTTCGGTTCTGATTAATCGATTATTTGGTGTAAATTAAATCCAATAGCCGAACAAACCGAATAAACCGAACCGAAAGTTGAATTTTCAGATTTATTCGGTTTATTTGGGTTAATCGGATTGAATTCGGAAATATTTTTTTAACCTAAAACCGAACCGAACAAATTGAAAACCAAACCGAATAAACCGATATTTTTCGATTTTACTTCAGAACTAATTTTTTAAAACTAAACGAACCAAAAAACCGAAAAAACTGAACCGTTTAAACCGAACACCCATGCCTAAATGAAGGTCTCTTTCTTCTCCTTTCACTCCTTGCACTATATGACCACACATATTTCAACACGTGTATATAATGTATATATGCATATATGTATTAATATGCGAATATATGCACTCAATAAACTATGAAGTTGATTCTTCTATTTCAGAATTAGGATTTAAAGCTTTAACTAGTTAGTGCCTATACATCATAATGATGAGTTTCATGAGAGTGTAATGACTTGTCTTTAAGATGTAAAATTTTATGGGTTTATAAGGTTTCTCCAAGTGGACTTAAATTTTTTTTATTACAAAGAGATGTTAAAGGTGGTAGATAAATAATAGACCAAATGATTCGTTTATGTAATATAGATACGTGTCATTGTGTCATATTCAGACATATAATGATTTTTTCAGACAAATATTATTAGTCTACCAATTAAATGGTAAGAAATAATATTTATTTAATTTATTTGTTTGGTGAAGAAATATAAAAATATTATTTTAATAATTTAATAAGTATGTAAACGTGGAAAAAAAGACCCACCATCTAAACAAAAATAATATTTAGTGGAAACAGAAAATAAAATAAAATTTAAATAAATCTGAGGAAAAGTTTGACATCTTCTTCCCTCGCTTTGCTCTTCACTATAACTCATTCATCCCAAAATCAAATCTTCATTGATTCATCTCTTAACACCAATCGTGCTTTCTCATTACTCAGGTTTGTCTTAATCTCAAATAGCCCTAAAAATATAATCTTTAAGTAGAATCTATTCGTTTGATTTTGATCTTTGGACTGATTTAGAAACCCTAATTTTGAGAACTCAGATGATCTAAAGCTTCCTGCTTTATTTACTCTTAGATTGGATTTGATAAATCATGGAGCGGATAACATCTTCTCCTCGTCTAATGCTAATCTCAGATCTTGATGATACTATGGTATAAAAACTCTGTTTTGCTTTTATTTTGTTATAAAAAAAAAAACAAAGCTTGATTGATTAATGTGTCATTTTTTTTTGTAGGTTGATCATCATAATGATCCTGAGAATCTATCTTTTTTAAGATTCAATTCATTATGGGAAGACACTTATCGCCACGATTCAATTCTTGTTTTCTCAACAGGAAGAACACAAGAAATGTACAAAAAACTTAGAAAACAAAGACCTTTATTAACACCTGATGTTATTGTTACATCTGTTGGAACTGAGATAGCTTATGGTAACTCAATGGTTATTGATGATCATTGGATTCAAATCATGAATCATAAATGGGACTTAGAAATCGTCAAAGAAGAAACCAACAAGTTCCCTGAGTTAACTCTCCAGGTTAACATTACAAAGGTCTCTCAATCTCATCATATAAGGCTTTAACTAACAAGATTGTTTGAATGTAGAGAGGAGCTGAACAAAGACCACACAAACTTAGCTTCTTCATTGACAAGAGTAAGGTTGAGACAGTGACTAAAGAGTTATATCAACGGTTAGAGAAACGTGGTGTAAGATTAACAATATTTTGCCTTCATTCTAACTTTGTGATCTTTGTTTGTTAGTTTACAATCTTGTTGTGTTATATTTTTCAGTTAGAAGTTAAAATAATCTTCAGTGGAGGAAAAGCTTTTGATGTTATACCAAAAGGTGGAGGAAAGGGACAAGCTCTTGCTTATCTATTAAAGAAGCTCAAGACTCAAGGAAAGCTTCCTATTAACACTCTTGCTTGTGGAGATTCTGGGAATGATACTGAACTATTTACTATTCCTAATGTGTATGGTGTCATGGTTGGTTCTTTTAGAAGTCTGATCTTTGTTGTTGTTTTTATCGGTTTCTATGTTTTGAATCTTTTCTTGGTCTAATAGGTAAGTAATGCTCAAGAAGAGTTGTTGGAGTGGTATACTCAAAATGCAAAAGACAATGCAAACATAATCCACGCGAGTGAGAGGTGTGCGAGTGCGATTTTACAAGCCATTGGTCATTTTAAGCTTGGTCCAAACCTTTCTCCAAGAGATGTTTCTGATTTCTTAAAGTCTAAGGAGGATAATGTGAATCCAGTTCATGAAGTTGTGAAGTTTTTCTTGTTCTATGAGAGATGGAGACGAGGTGAGGTTGAGAACTGTGAGACATACACAACAAGTCTCAAAGCTTCATGTGTGAGTAATAATATAACATTGTTTCTCTCTTTTTCAATCATAATACTTAAATGATATTATTTGTTCTTTGTCAAATCTCTTCAGCATCCTTCTGGTGTCTTTATTCATCCATCTGGTGCTGAAAAGTCTCTCAGAGACACCATTGATGAACTTGGGAAGTACCATGGAGACAAGAAAGGACAAAAGTTCAGGGTTTGGACAGATCAAGTCTTGGTTACAGATACTAGTCCTGGAACTTGGATAGTAAAGCTTGATAAATGGGAGCAAACTGGTAATCAAATCCATCAATTCAATATATCATATTAATTAAACTAAACTACATAATTTTCCTTAATGGTTTATATTGTAGGGGATGAGATGAAATGTTGCACAATAACTATCAAGTTCACCTCAAAGGTAAGTGATGATTAAGAGGACATGCAAGGTCTATGAGTAGTATAAAGAGTAGATTCAGGTTTTGAGGATTGAAATCATATTTGGAATTTTGCAGGAAGAGAAAGGGTTTGTATGGGAACATGTGAAGCAAACATGGTCAGAGGAAACACAAGTTAAAGATGATAGTAACTGGATCATATGAGTCATTACAACACACTCAAAGGTCTTATTATTGATTGAATAAAACTTACATCTCAAAACTCATAAATCATCATGTCTTTGTGTGTGTTTTGAGTTGATTAATAATATTAAATTTGATATTTCCTTGTGTAAATCATTTACTTATGATTTCAGAAATGTTACAAATCATAATGTTTTTGTAAAGACTAACACTAATTATGAGAAATTATATGCACAATATTAATTTTTGAAGTGAATAAAATTATATAAACTATAACAGTTAATTTCAATGAGAAAATAGTTTGATTTCATCATCTCCAAAATGATGAAGAATCTCACAATATCACAAACAACAAACTCCATATTGAATTAAATAAAAGAAAAAAAGAAACATGGAAACATAAAGAGATCCAAGTCTTGTTCTAGTTTGAGTTTTGTCTTCAGAATCTGATGAATCCTTTGTCTCTCAAACTCTCTACAGTCTCCTTAATGCTAACCTCCAATGGTACAAACTCAACCCCAAGAGACTCTGCTTTCTCTTTAGACACTTTATATGTTGGAATATATATCTTCTCATCAGCACATCTGCAACACAGTTCATCACAAAGATCAAGAGACTCTGTTTCTTTACTCTGTTTCTGACATTTGAAAGAAGAAAAAAACTTACTTCTCAGGAAGTTGAAAATCAGGGTAAAGATCATGTAAAATGTTAACAACTTCAGAGTAATGAGCAACTCTTTCTACTAAACAGTATCTTCCATTAGCATTTGGATTCTCAAAAGCTTGAATATGAGCATTTGCTACATCTTTAACATTCACCCATCCAAATGTTGCATTAGGAAACGTTTGTGCTCCTGAAAAATGTAAATCATTACTTAAGTAAAATGTCTTAATCAAAACAAATGCTTTGGTTTTTTTGTTTGGTCTTAACCTTTGATCAAGCTTAGTACTGCAGCAGCACTAGTGTTTAGTGTTGGTTGTAAAAGAGGACCAATCACCATAGCTGGATTTATCGAAACGAGTTGTAAATCGTTCTCTTTTGCGAAATCCCATGCTGCGTTTTCAGCTAAGGTCTTTGAGAGTACATACCATAGCTTTTGAGAAGAAGAAGAGTGTTTTCAGCAAATGATAACTTAAGGATCAAGCAACCATAAAGGTATTGCATTGACTTACTTTAGAAGCTCTGCAATAGTCAGGATCAGCGAACCAAGACTCATCAACTATGGTTTCGGGTGTTCGAGGCATTCCATTGAAAGCAACAGCTGCTATAGATGAGGTTAAGACAACTCTCTTAACTGAAGAAGTTTTCAAACATGAGCTTAGAACATTGATTGTTCCTTTCACTGCTGGATCAAGTAACTCAGCCTACGAACACACACAAATCAATGAAAGATTTGATAATAAGAGAATGAACCCAAATGAGAGAGACCTGAGGATCCTTAACGTCGTGATAGAATGGTGATGCAGTGTGGAAAACTCCTTGACAACCATCAATGGCTGAATCAAAAGAGCCTTCTTCTAACAAGTTTGCTTTGAATAATTTAAGCCTTTCCTCTGCTCCTTCCAATGCAAGTAAATGCTCTGTTTTTCTTGGATCATCTGTTTCATTGAAACCATACACACAGAGAGAAACAGAGCCAATCTATGAATCAATCATCTATCTCTAAACCTAAGAGAGAAACTATATATTATCGGTTTTGGAAGAGATTGAATAGAGTAAAAAAGATACAGACTTGGATCACGAACAGAGGCTTTAACGGTGTAGCCACGGAGAAGAAGAAGCTTAACGATCCATGAAGCAATGTAACCTGAAGCTCCTGTTACACAAACCGTCTTCTCTTCTTCGCTACTCATTCTTCTCTCTGATCTTTCTCTTTTTTGTTTTTTGTGATTGAAATCTTCAAAAACTGATATATTCTTAGCTTTTTATGCGCGCCATTTTTGGAAAAGTTCGTTAGAGTTTTTACCGGTATTTTTCATGCTCCTCTTCTTAATCTCATCCGTAAAATTTTATTCATAAACTAATTTCTCTTTTTATTTAATAAAAATTAATAATTTATGACATGGTCAAAGTCAAACCAAGTTTTTTTTTTCATGAACTCAAAGATTACATTTTCATGATATTAGAGTTTCTTTGCTTTGCTGTGACTGAACCATTCTTGATTTCTCTTAAAGGTGTTCTTGAAGATGAAGATGATTTTGTTGTTCTTCCTTCACTGTTCTTAGACCAATCTCCATTGTTGCTATGTTTGTTTTCTTTTAACCTACAAATCAATACTCTCTTCTCTGTTTCTGATGGCAATTTGTTCTTCTCTGTTTCTAACTTATCATCTTTTCTCAATCTCTCTATCTGTTCTCGTAATCCGAAAACTTCTGCTTGTATGGTTTTCAACTTTGCTTCTGATGATAAAGCCTTTCTTCTCCATCCTTCAACCTAAGAAAGATTCATGAAAAAAATGGTTTAAACATTTGTTAAAGACAACAACTTATGTTAGATTAAGAACAATCTATGGTCAGCTGTCTATGGTGTTTTGGTTTCTGTCTTAACTGATGAATGTAGATTTTGTATCTGTGAATCTGATTCGAGTGCGCGGTTTTGCCAGAAATCACGACAAGATTGAAGTTCTTCCATTTCTTTTCTCACTTGATTCAACATTTCTTGCATTTGTGACCATTCCTTTGCTTCTTCTCTTACTTCATACGCGATCTTTCTCATAACTGCTTTGCAATGTCTAGAACAGTCTTTGCTTTCCTCGTGCGCCTTAATTGCCTATAAAATGTTAAATTTCATCATCACAAACCTCGATTTTGCGCAAGTTTTTCACAAGTTTACCTTATTATACATGTCTTGTACAGATGCATCTTGAAGATCAATGCATTTAGAGACAGAGTTTGTAGATGATGAACCAAAGAGACTTGATTCATATTCTTTCTCAATTCTTTCAAGCAAAACTCCTTTCGATAAAGCCTCCATTTTACTACTCAGTGTATCTATCTGTAGCAACAACATCAAATTCAAAATCATGCAGAAAGAGTCACTAAGTTATAGTAAACTGTTGTTACTCACATTATCACTATTGTTCCCATTTTGATTAGATTGAGAGTAAGGATTGACCAAGAAGCTAGCTTCTGCCATTTTCTGAATCCCTTTGACACAAACCTCTTCAGAAACTCCTTCATCGAACCTCTCTAGCTCTTTTCTTAAAACAGAAGCTTGCCTATCAAAATTATGTCTATTGTTTCTAGCTTCCATGTCTTTAACCTCCTTTGGAGACTTTAACTCATTAAGTTTCTCAATCAAATAGCTAATCTCATTTTCTAGAACCTTGCTCTCTTTGTTCCCTTCTGAGATTCTCTGTTTCCCCTAAATCAAACAAAGAACATATTCAAACACAAACACTTACAGTCACAAACACAAACAAACATACTTACAGAGAGAAGAGTAAGAACAGCAGATCTCAGTGTCCGCTCCATTCGTTTCTTCCTCCTCTCCATCTTCTTCAAAGCAATCTCTTTTTCTATTCTTAACAAATTACACTCTGATCTCAACATCTCAGCTTGAAACCTCCACTTAGCTTCATCAACTTCATCAACCAGAGAAGAAGAAGAAAACCCACTAATCTCTCTCCCATCTGCAACTTTCCCTCTTCTCCTTCCTTCTTCTTCTTTCTCCTCACCACCATCATTCACCATCACAATCGATGTCCCTCGATCAAAACTCCTCTCTTGATGAAACAAAACCTCCAACTTCACTCTCCCATCTTTCTGAGACGAAGAAGAAGAAGATGCTGTTGTCTTCTTCACCTTTGCAGCATTTAGTCGAACACTATGTCTACGTGGTAACTGAAGAATCCTCGGCGTTGGAGGACCCACCTGCGAATACTGCCACTTCGATTTCCTCATCACCATTGTCCCATCGTTTCTTCTCTCCATTTTTACACAAACAAAAAAAAGTGTCTATCTTTAATCTTTGTCTCTGTCTCTTCTGATAGAAGCTTCGATTTTTCTCTGTCGGGTTTTGAAAAAAATAAGCCCTTTTGTTACCGTTGCGAAGAATCACTTGAAAACAGAGAAAAAAAGAGACAACCTTGAAGAAATCAATGGTATCATCAAATTCAAAGATGGTTGAGTTTTAATTCGTAATTTAAAATTATGAGTTGAATCCAATGTGATGAATTGATGTATATATATAATGAGAAAAATAAACGATCTTGGGTCTGGTTCTCGAGTAAAGCCTACGGCGAGAGAAGCCTCGTGAAGTGGAGCCATTTTCAAATAAAAGCTGTGTTGTTGTTCTTCGTGATGAAACCGCTGCTTTCTTATTTGTCATTTTTATTACAACTCTGCCATTACCAAGAACCTTATTGGTAGGTCTGGCCAAAATAACCAACCCGATCCGAACCCGATTCGAAANTAGTTAATATTTTTTAAATTTAATAATTTTTTTCTTTTTCAATATTTCTACATCCGAAACCGAACCGAACCCGATAAATTTATTGCATTAGGTACTACACTACTAAACTCGATATATCCGAACCCGAATAAATTTTATCCGAATCCGATCCGTTTACCCGAATGACCAACCCTATTTATTGGTTTATTTTATATTTATACAATAATCCATAATAAATATATAGTGACTAGTGGATGTTTTTTTGTTGTTGTCAACGACTAGTTTAGTAGTTGTTTACTCGAGTCATGTTTTGTTTAATGTCTATTTGAATATTATATTTGTTTATTCAAGATTCAAAATAACTCAAATTTTGTAATCTTTTTTATATTTGTTACTTGTACTTTATATAACGTAAAAACCTTTTAAATACCACCAGTCGTAATTTGAAATTAAATAATTATGGCACCGATATTTTTTATATTTTTTAAAACATCAAAACATGGACTTTTATTAATGAATAATGAGTCCAAAAATAAAATTCAAAATCATGTAATACTTATGTAACATAAAAATAGGTTCATAAAAGTGATCACATGGCTAGAATTTTTTTTCTATTAGTTTTGGGCCTTGGGCCAGAAGAAATCTAGTATTCTCTTTGTAAATGGGCTGTTTACTTAGAGATTCAACAACCACAAGTTCCAGAGCTAAAAAAGATAGCACAAAGACACGTGGCAACAACCCATTTGCTATAAATCCATATTTTGGATAAGGAAATGTATCATACTTTGTTTGTTCCCACACCTCTTAACTTTTTAAACACAAACACCAACTCATCAGATAAACAAAGAGATCAATGGCGTCAATGATGATGACATCTTCAGTTCCCCTTACCATCTCAAACCTTCCGGCAAACATCTCCAGCAACATCAAACGAAACCTCACGGTGGTCAAAGCCTCCAAGACCGAGAACACAACCAGCTTGGAGAACAAGAATCAAGAACAGAGCATGAAGATGAGGAGGGATCTGATGTTTACAGCTGCAGCTGCGGCTGTGTGCTCCTTAGCTAAGGTGGCAATGGCTGATGATGAGCCTAAGAAAGGAACAGAGGCTGCCAAGAAGAAGTATGCTCCTGTCTGTGTTACAATGCCTACGGCCAAGATATGCCATAACTGAGTCGCTATTTTATCAATAAAACTTCATATGTCTCTGTTTTTATATCAGTAAAACTTTTCTCAGTTTGTTATGTTATGATCATATTTGATCAAATCTACATAAACCCTTTGTTAAAGTAGTTGAATCATCCATTGATGCAATCACAAACCTTAAATAACTTAAGCTTAGGAAACAAAGCTTTACCCTTTTAACTACACTTGAACCCGCAAATAAGATCGGTATAGTGTATAAAACTTCAGGTTTTATTCTTCTTCTGCATAATGCATATTGAAGACTGAAGAGTATCAACACATCTCAAGATTATTGTTTTTCTGATGCGTTTCTGTTACTTTACTCCATTGGGCCAGAAGATGTTCCCTCATCTTCACCATCGAATTCTTGCTCAACACCTTTGACCTGTGTTTTGGCACAAACGCTTTGATGATTAGAAAACAAGAGACGCTACTAAAACAAGATCTGATCATAACTGAAATGACAAACATTAGGATCTCTCCATATAAGGTTTACCTCGGATACATAATGCATCAGCATATTTTCGATTCCTGATTTCAAAGTAACAGATGAACTTGGACAACCACTACAAGCTCCTTGCATTCTAAGCTTAACTATACCAGTTTCCCTGATCAAAACATATATAGCTTTGATAAAGATAAAGAAGCAAATCTTCTTAAACATTTGTTAAAACTCATAGAAAAACCTACATATCAAATCCACAATACTCGATGTCCCCTCCATCATCTTGGACTGATGGTCTGATACGAGTCTCCAAGAGTTCCTTGATCATTGCTACAGTTTCAGAGTCATCCTGAGTTTGCAATGTGGGGGAAAAGAAACAATGAACACTTGTAAATATCATTCGATTAAGTCCTAATCATCTACCAAAATCAGGAAACCAACCTCGTGAATGGCGGTATCCTTGGCAGCTGTAGCTTGTGAGTCAAAAAACAAAGGCTGTCCAGAAGAGTAAAAGTCCATAACCACAGCAAAAATTTCAGGCTTGAGAACATCCCAAGTTACATCATCCGACTTAGTTACAGTGACAAAATCTGAGCCAAAGAACACTCTAACTACACCTGCATCATCATCATCAAGAAAAAGTCTATATCATTAAAAACCAAACACAGATCATATGATGAGGACCAAAAGAATACCATCAATGGAGAAAATGGCTTTGGCTAAAGGTGAAGTCATAGCTGAACGAGAACTAGGGAAATCAGCACTACCAATGTCCATTACTGGTTTACCAGGATTGAACATTAGAGAAGATGGATTTGGTGTTGTTTGTGTTTGAATAAACATTGTTCTCCTTTGCTCTGCCACAAACAAGTTTCTGTTAATTAGACTTTTCAAGCTATAAAGTTTTCAACTTCAAGGTTAAGAAACCTAAGTAACAATACTCAAACATGATTCTTAATCTTTTGATTCTCATAAGGCAAAGATGAGAATGATCAATGACCTAGAAATTACCATACCGATCCAATTCAGGGGAAATGAATAAGATCTAAGAGCAGAATTCGTCGGCAAATGAGTCGTCGCTGATATAAACAGAGGTCGACGTGATATCAGAAGAGAAGAAGAAGACGAACAAGTTACAGAAGCTGTATGTCGCGAAAGAGAATTTAAAAGCTTCGTGATTCCTTTCATGATCTCCTTCGTCGTTGCTTATGATTCCAATTCAATATTTAAAGTTTCGTCGGCGATATAGAGAAGCTTCTGACGACGACGTCGTGGAAATGTCGATAAGAGAGAGAGAGAGAGAACCTCTGTGTTGTTACCGAATCATAGCTTACCGAAGCTTTGAATCGCCGTTACTCCCGTCACCATTACCGTTACCGTTACCGTTAATGACTTGAACCGGATTAAACCCGTATTGAACCAAGATCTGTCTGCAAATTGAAAGCTCTGTAGATTGGATATTGATTGGTCGACGAGAAAATAAACAAATTAAATTAATTTTATTTAAATGGGCCTTAATGGGTAACTAATGTCTTATTACAGGCCCATAAAATAAATCTCTCTTATGGACCCAACATGTGTTTTGTTTGTGGGGTCATGCAACTTTGGAAAAGTATAGTGTAGCTTTGACATAAACGTACGATAGATTTGTCTTTGATTTGTTGAGTGATTTATGTTAGCAAGTGTTAAATACATTACTTTTATTACAAATAATAATTTATTAATTTTGGTACTAAAGCAATTAATAAAACATTTTAAGGACAAAAACAAAATCCAAAAGAAATTGATGGACTAAAATCAAATCCTCATTCCCAGGTGATTTTAAGCTTTATCTAATTTAAGGTTTAGTTCGTACGTGTGTTATAACATGTACACGTGCGTGATCTTCCTTGTATGAATGAATAATTTATACGTTATTATTATTTTAGACATTGTTGTGTCGTGTTCTTACCTACTCTATTTATAGATATAGTTTTATGAATTCGATTATTAATTATTAATATTAATTTTGTTCTTAATTAAATGGAAAAAAAAAGAAAAAAAAATGATGAAAAAAGCTGCACGAGTCCTTTCATTGGATTCTCTTCGAAGATGTCATCGTCAGCTCCGACACCTTGGCCATGTCATAGTTAAATATATTATTTTATAAATAATGTTTTATGTTTTTAAAAAATTTCATTTTATTTATTATTTTATATTTTGAATGTAAATAATCCATCAAATTTCTAATTTTATTTTATTTTTAACATTTTAATTAACCAAATAAATATTAGTTAAGGATAAAACAAATTTTTTAAATATTTTTTTAATAAAAGTGAAAAACTAAAGTTCAATTATTATAATTACAGCACAGAAAATTAAGGTAATTTATTTAATATCCAAATAGATTTGCATGCGCAGTAATTTATCAACTTTTATAAACTTTAAATCCAACTAGAAACAGTTAAATCTTTTTTATAGCTTTGGATTAAATCCAAAACTTTTGTATGTATATGATTCTTCATCCACTATTTCTTTGCTTTATATTTATAAACAATTTTTTCTATTAAACTTAACATTTTTTAAATTCCAATCAAAGTTTTTAAATTAAAATTTTTTAAAATTTTGAGCTCTAATAAAACTAGTGTCATTTCATAAAAATATTTTATGTACCAAATAAAAAGGAATTGTTTCTAGTACTTTTGTATAATTTGTATTTAATAAGATTATAATTATGTAAAAACCATAATCCAAATTGTAATTAATTCAAACCAAAATACAAACAACTAAAATTACAAGCGAATTAACAAGCCTCAAGTGTTAGCAAACACTAGTGAATTACAGAAAACAAAACAAAATAAAAACTATAGTATATAATAATTAACTAAAAGAAATGAAATAGGGTATTATTTGATTAATTATACCCTACCATACATTCAAACCCACCTAATTCAAAAATATATAAAAAAAAAACTAATAAAGAAACAAAGAAAAAAAAAGCAAAAAAATTAAGAAGAAGCAAAAACATCACACTACACTCTTTATAATATACATTAAAACATTATTGTATTTTGTATCATACGATAATATTAATAATACTCACAAAAACCCTAATTATAAAAACTTAACTTATTTCTTGATTTGTTGACCAAGTGCTAAAACAAAGAAGAGCTCTACATCAGGAGAAGCAAAGAAAGCAATTGGTCTCCTCCTCAAACCACAGTTTTGCACCACCTTTAGCTTCTTCGGCGCCGGTGGACACGTCAGCATCTCCGGTATTCTTGACTTCTTAGATTTCGGAGTACAACATCCACTGTCTGGAGGCGTTGCTGCTGATGTGGATGAAGTGACGTCACTAGTAATACTACATGTAGGAGATGAGTTCTTGAGATGGGTTCTTGATCTTTTTCTTGTAGTTGGTTTTTTTCCTTTTGATGCCATTTTCTTAGACTAAACTAAGAAGTAAGAGAAGAGAGAAAAGCTTAAGTGGGTGAATATATGAATCTATAATATGAGAAAGTGTGTGTATAAGAAAAAACTTAGTGGAAGTTTTACTTTAAAGATATTAAATTTTGACTGAGAAAAAGCCAAGAAAGATAAAGGTAAATTAAAAAAAAGATTGCTTAATATTTGGAAACTAAAGAAAAAGAATAAAATGATCAATGCATGTACTTAAATCACTGTGAAAATGGGTAGCTTTATTTTCTTCTTTTAATTTAAATTATTTATTGTAATAAAAAAGTCTAAATCCTTGGCTTTATCTGATCATGGGATCAATAACATAGGATTCACTCTCCACAAATGGCTATTTAGATCCTCAAAGGCCAAATCTATCACATAAAGCCACACATATTTCTCAAATTGTCTTTTTTTTCCCATTTGGTTACTCTATTTGTTTAGAGATTAAACTGGGACATTACCATATTTAAAAAAAAAAACAAATAATAAGAACAAAACTAAGATGTTTTTTCTTATATAAACTCAAAGATGTTGCAAACAATTTTTATGTTCTTACAAAACAAAAGCAGAGAAAAAAAAAATGTGGACTAAATCTAACTGTGGCACAAGTAATAGTACATCTCTTACTCACTGCTTTCACCTGCACATATACACAAACACAAAGCTAGTTTTGTTAACCAGAGAAACACATATACTCTTTATGAAGGTAATCAGAAACAAGAAGAACAAAGCATAAGAAACTCAAGTACCTGTTGAATGATACAAGTATCTAGAACTGGAGAGAACAATCAATGACCATGATCATAACAAAACACAAGGCTCCATGCTGCAAACTGGAATCAAAACCTAAACCCCTACTGATATGTTCATTGTATAATGAATCTGTGCCATTGCGAAAAAGAAGCAATATCTCTGTGTTTGCTAGTTATCCTCAAAAGACATGGACTGTTCTAATACAGATCTGGTCCGAATCTGCATAGTTCAGTCCAATAATAAGTAATAAAGTAAACAAGGTAAACTAAAAGGGTTATGAGTTTATGACCTTAACGTCGAGGCAAGCGTCATTGGCCATGTTCTTTAACTGGGTAATGATACCAGCATCTCGTAACTTCACATGCCGAGCGAATGCACCTATACTTGAAGGACTAGTAAGGTTTATGATTGTCCATACTGTTGCTAACCTTAACTGGTTATTGTCACTTTGCAAAAACTTAAGCATGAAATTTTCTGATTCAGGTTTAGCTTGAGGTAACAGTTGTTGCATAACTGCTTCTTTATGTAACTCAGTTCCACTCGCAACATTCGTGAGCACATACATTCCCTGATGAAAGAAACATGTTTATATTATCGGTTTTTTCAATGTACTGATATGGAAAAGTTTTACATTTTTGTTACCTGTATTGCCATTTGAGCTTGTGGAGCTTTCCTTAATTGCCTCCCAATAGTATCTAAGATAAGACCATCTTCATCAAATACAAACTCGATAGAGCTTATACATCCATCAACAAGATTACGAAGGAGGGCCAAAGCTTGCTCTTGTACTGGTGGCTCGGGATCTGAGAGGAATAAGTTTGTTTGTAGTTATTTGTATAAAGATGAATCATGTAAAGACTCTGTAGAATAGTTTACCACTGATGAGACAAGCAAATCCTTGAGCTTTGATATCTGAATAAAAGAGTTCTTTACGTTTATTATCAGCAAGGAACATGAGGTTCCTTAAAGCTCGTAAAGCACTACACCGAATGATTGGATCCATTGATTTTGACAACTCAATAAGCTGTTTTAGTCCTCCATACTCTATAAATGTTGACTTAGGTGATGAAAAATCCAATACTATATTGCTCAGAGCACCAAGAACTGCAACCTGTTCAACGATATACATTTAAATCGGTTTTGACCTTTGCATGTTAAGTGACAAGGTACCTACCTGGACAGAGGGAGATGGATCATGCAATAACTGAACCAAAGGAAGCATAACACGATCGCTGGTGAAACATCCTGCACTCAAATTCTAAATGACATGTCTCAGTGGGCTTACAACTTAGTTACAAAGCAGTTGACAATACTAATAGCATCCGAAATGTATAATGTAAACAAACCTTGACTGATCGAGCAGCGTTTCTAATGCAAATGCATGATGCAGCTCTTACATCAACACTTTTATGTCTCAGTGCATCAATAAGCAAGTCTAACACCTAGTAGAAGGATAAAATAAGACAAAACCAGTTTAGCACAGATACAAGATAAATGACCATAAGCTACCGAATATTCAATTAGAAAGCGGTGTACCTGCAATGACAGGAAGCTACATCTGCAATCCTCTAGCTTCGAACACAGTTCAGCTAGAGACAAAAACAAACCTTGAAGACGTTTAGGCTGCAGCTCGCTACCAGTCTTCAAGATATCAACGATATTGTTGATTGCGTTGGCCTCATAAGCTAACTTTTGTAAATCCTCTTTGTCTGCAATCAAACAAGATAATCCCAAGGCAGCATCATCTCCAGATTGACCAGGGTCATTAAGAAGCTCAAGTAAAGTAGTTATCAATCTTGATTTGGTTCCCATGTTTAGGAAATAAGATGGAGAAGTGTTGTATATGACAACTAAGCAGAGACAAGAAAGGAGTCTTGTCCTTGGATACCTATCATTTGTTAACTCAGTAACAGAATTAAAATATCTCCCAGACTCAAGTTCAACAAAGTCAGAAATAGCTTCAGGGTTATTCTTCAAAACCGTGGCTAAAGATTCAAGACAAGCTTCTCTCTGGCTTAGAGAACCATCAAGAAGGATAACAAGCTTCTCTAAGACACCAGCTTCGTAGAGAACCTTTTGCTCTATTCTTGTTTCACAAGCATGAGCTATAATGCTTGCACCAAGCCCACTAACGTTCTCATTCTCGCTATTTAACAACGAGAAAAGAAACTCCATGTTTTTTTCTTGAAGGAAATCGTACTTTGGAGCTTGATTAGATTGAAATATCATTCTTAGTGAACGAGCTCCTGCATCTACTACCTAAAGAATGAACACAAAACAAGACATTTCTGTTATATCCAAAAGAAAATGCATTTTTGGCTTCTTCAATAACTCAAATAAAATCTAATTCAAAGTTCAGAGGATCAACTTAATTCCAAAGATCAATACTTTAACTCCTCAGATACAAACAATTCAAAGGTGAATCCAAATCGTTCCAAGCTTTAAGCACATTTCCTAAACTACAGAGTAAAATCTAAATCGTTCCAAGCTTCTTATAAGAGTCCTCATACTAATTATAATCTCATTTCAAATCTAGATCAAAATTTAAGGAAAAAACAATAAGACTTTAATTAACAAAAAAGTCAATAAATATTTCAAAAATGTTACCTTTTCATCAGGATTAGTAAGGAGACGAAGAAGATGAGGGAAAACTCCAGCGTCAAGAACAGCTTGAACTCCGGCTTCAAACCCACAAGCGAAACTACCAAGGGCAGCCGCAGATTGAACAAGGATATTATTACATTTCTCAGAATGATCTGCATCTGATAGAGCCAAAGCTATGGCGGGAATAGCTCCAAGTTTGAGAAAAGATAGCTTTTTTGTACGATTTCCGATAATCTGGTTTTTGACCTCACGAAGGGCCTTAAGCTTGACTTCAGGGTCAGAGGAAGCGAGACGAGAAAATACATCAGCTTGACGATTACCTGAGGAAGAGGAAGAAGATGCGGCGGAGGTGGTAGGCATGGCGGAGATTTAGTTTTCACCGGTAAATCGGAAATTGGAGCTTCTTAGATTGGAAAGGAATGGCAGAAAGGTTTCAACTTTTTTGTTTAAATAAAGATTAGATTTTTATTTATTATTTATTTGTAATTTTTAAAACAAATAATTGAGAGAGAGTAGCTATTAACCAATCATATTAAAGAAGAGATTTTATAAACACAGAGACCGGTTTGTTTCAGAAATTTATTAGCTAGAGATCATATTTAGATCCAATTTACAATATTTATTTATATTTATACTATATTTTTAGAAATATAATAGTAAATTTATATTATTTTTTACATTAATGTGGCAATTCTCAAAAACACTGCAAAATTTACTTTATATTTCATAAATACTATTAAAATTAATTTAGAACAAAATTACTATTTAATAATTCAATTAAATTAAAAATTAGATTTTATTTTAATAAAATTATAGAAATTCTAAAAAATAAATACTAAACCCAAACATTATATATTAAACCCTAACTTTAAATATTAAATTATAATCTCTAAATCAAAAATTATAAACCCTAAATAATAAATATTAAACTCTAACCATAAATATTAAATTCTAACCCCTAAATAATAAATATTAAACCAAAACATTAAATATAAACTCTAACATTAAATAAAAAGTATGTATTTTTATTAAAAGTATATAATTTATAATAAGATATATTGTTAATAAAAATGGTATTTATGTCCAAATAAAAATTAATGTAATTTTGTCCAAAAAACTACATTTAGAGGTAATTTCTCTAAAAATAATTCATTTTTAAAACTTAACATAAAATTACTAAAATATGAACCTCAACCGTATTTATCCATTTATATATTTCAAATGAGTCATATATAAAAAATTATCTGAAACAAAATCATAAGAAATAAAATTTAATATTTACCAAAAAAAAAAACTTAATAAGTAGACCACATTAAATTATATGTCTCTCAAAAAATTCATATTATTTCTATTTTATTCAAATTACAACCTCATTAAAATAAAAAAGGTTTAAGAACAATAAAAACATGATCTTCCTTTTAAAAATTTTCCTTCTTCAACTCCTAAGAAAAGACCAAGGTCCTGTTCCTGTCCCAATCCTACCACAGTAACATTTCAAATTCAGTAAAAAGTAAAAAAAAATTACCAAAAAAACAGAGAGTTTAATAATTTTTTTTACCGCCAGAATCCAACGGCTGCTCTAAGACTCATATAAATAGTGAGACCAAACCAAAGTCCAATAAACCCATGAGTTGATGAAAGAAACAACAAACACAAAATGCTAACTATAGCAACCAATACTAATGAAGCTGCTGCATAACCAAAATCAGATGCTCCAAAGTTAATACCATCGAACACAAAAGCTAAAGCATTGATTGGTTGTGTCCCTGCCACAAACTACAAAACAATGGTTTTAGCCATAATGTTATAAACATAATCTTGATTTGACAAGTGGTTTAATCATTACCGGAAGTCCTATACTAATGAGCTTCAAGACTTGATCATCTTTTGTAAAAACACTTGCTCCAAAATGTAGTCCTGCTCCAAGTATAACCGCGAGTACAACCCCAAGAACCAAACCTAACTGTTATAAGATTTAGTTTCAGTTTAATCGAAGTAGATCTCAAGCACAAGTACATCAAACATACGTACGAAACTCAAGGCTAGTCCTGGGCATAATATTCGTCGGGTCGGGTTTG
>KE157487.1:62521-99772 GCA_000411055.1 Leavenworthia alabamica
AGTTAGTCTCTAATGACCAGTTCTCTCAATTGGTTCGGTCATTAGCCCAGGAAAGGCAAGTGGATGATAATACATTAATTAAACCGAACCGAATCGAACTGAAAAACGAATTAAAAATAAAAAATTTTTGATCGGTTTACTCACCTAAAACCGAACAAACCGAAACCGATCTAGTTAGGCTCGGTAACCATGTTGTGTCAAATTTTGAGTAATTTCAAAACCAAAACAGAGCAGATAAGATTGAACCCTTCTGAGTTTCAATCGCCGGCGAATTCCGATGATCTCCGCCGTCGCCAAACCCTTCCTCTTTCATTCACCAACGCTCTTTCGCCTTCCTCTTTCTTCCTTCGGCGTTTTCCCTTCATTATTTTTCTCCTCATCTTCTTCTTCCTCCTCCCACTTGCCATCTCCTCAATCTTCTAATCTAATTACGCCTCTCCTTTCCTCTGGTCATAACTATACTCGCCATGCTTTTCTCGTTGATCAATACCTTTCATGTTCCATGCCTGAGAAGCCACTTCGTGTCGCTGTACTCCTCAGTGGCGGCGTTGATAGCAGTGTCGCTCTTCGTCTCCTTCACGCTGCTGGTCACTCATGTACAGCTTTCTATCTCAAAATATGGTTTCAGGTAAAAGCTTCTTCTTCTTCTCTATGACTATTGACAATTTTGCCATTGTATTTACATCAAAATTAAAAATCACAATCTCTTATAAAATTTGATAAAAATTGGATTTTTGAATGTGTGAGTGAGAGTAAGTTTTGACTTTGATGATTTCTCCTTATTGGGTTTTGGTCATTTCTAGAATTTCTGATGTTTTAATGTTCTGTAGGAAGGTTTTGAAAATTTCTGGAATCAATGTCCATGGGAAGATGATTTGAAATATGCAAAGCATGTTTGTGAGCAAGTTGTGTTCTTGATAAACCCTAAACTTTATGATTATATTGATTCTTATACTTAAACAATGAAGGGACAATGTTTTACAGGTTGATGTTCCTTTGGAGGTTGTTCATTTAACAGATGAGTATTGGGAAAGAGTTGTAAGTTCTAATAAGTAACTAATAACTAGTTTCTTCTAGCTAAGCATTCTGATTGTGTTTTGTTTTTCATGTTTCAAACATTGAATCAGGTGTCTTACATTATCGAGGAGTATCGTTGTGGACGAACACCTAATCCAGATGTTTTATGTAATACTAGAATCAAATTTGGTAAGCTCTTCTTCTTGATAGTTTTGTAATCAAGACTTTTGCTTTCAGTTGATGTGTATACAGTATTGTTGTTATTGTGTCTCTGATCTATTTTGACTACTCAGATCAAGATTGACCTCATATTTTTCAGGTGCGTTCATGGATGCAATTAGTGATATGGAGTATGACTACATAGCTTCAGGTCATTATGCTAAAGTGGTTCATCCTCATATTGACCAAATCGATTCATCATCTGTTTTGGAACTATCACAAGACATGGTACTTACTCCTAGATTGTTTTATCTTCAGTTCCTCTACCATTTAAAGTGTATTTTTTTCGATATTTCAGGTGAAGGATCAGACTTACTTCCTTTCACATCTCTCTCAAAACCAGCTTAAGAGACTAATATTCCCACTTGGCTGCGTAAAAAAGGTACTTGAGGAAGTTCTAGCTTTGCAAAATTGTGAGAGATTCTAGTCCTATGCCTTTGCTATCATATTGATTCTCTGATGTACAGGACGAAGTACGCAAATTAGCCACACAATTCGATTTGCCTAATAAAGATAGAAAGGATTCACAAGGAATATGTTTCCTTGGGAAGGTAGACTAACTTGGTTTTCAATAGTTTACCTAGTGCAAGTCTGAAACATATGAATATGGTTTTGTATTATAGATAAAGTTCAGCGATTTTGTTGAAAGACACATAGGAGAGATGGAAGGCATTATATTAGAAGCTGAAACTGGTGATTTTCTTGGTAACCATAGAGGATTTTGGTTTTACACAATTGGACAACGACAAGGCTTGCGTTTACCTGGTGGACCTTGGTATGTTTCTTAACCTGTAATTAGCTCATATGATCATTAAAAGCAGCTTCTTGTTCAGGTATAGTGACTCTTCTTTATCCATGTGCAGGTATGTTGTTGAAAAGGACACCAAGAACAATGTAGTGTTTGTCTCAAGAAATTACTACTCAATCGACAAGAGAAGGCGGGTTTTTCGTGTTGGCTCCTTAAGATGGCTTAGTGGGAAACCTCCAGGCAATGTTAGCGAGCTCCGGTGCAAGGTAAAGAATACAATATGATCTATTACTTTATAGACATGAGAATTTACTTAACATTGATAAGCTGAGCTCGGCTTTTATAGGTCCGACATGGGCCTGGCTTCTATAGCTGTAGTTTTGAAATGGAAAGAGATGGAGATGTTGCAGTTGTACACTTAGACGAAGATGATCAAGGTCTAGCTGCTGGACAGTTTGCAGCGTTTTACAAAGGAACCACTTGTATTGGTTCAGGTGTAATTCTTGAGTCGTGGGACGATCAGTGTTTCCCAGTTTGTCCAAAAGCCCTTGAACTCGCAGCAATGGAAGACAAAACCAAACTCGGGAAACCTGTCAAAATCAAGACAATACCATTGCCAGTTATGTCATCTGTTGAGGTTGATTCAGGAGAAGCCAGTGAAGAAGAAAAGCTGGTGAATGCTTAAGAGACACAATGCAAGAACTAGTGCCATACTCAGGTATCAATCACCCACAAACTCTGTAGTTCTGAAGCATAAGCTACAAGGCGACTATAACGAGCTTCAGAGTTTTGATGGGAACGTTGTATTATACATAAGGTGTATTGTTAAAAAAGATTACACATTCTTTTGTTTTCTTCTTTACCATAAAAGTCTCATGTCAAAACTTATCAAGAGTTTCTTCTTAAATTTTAGCCTCTCCATACATGCCATCATATAGATAAGAGCTTCCCATATATCTACCAAGACAATGTAAGCAATCATAGATCTTCTCAGATTCGGGTTTCGATTTATCTCTAACAATAAACTCAAAGACAACTCCATTAATCTCAATAGAACTGCAACCTGGAGTCTTCTCCACACCTCTCTCATTCATCATCCTCCTAGCTCTTTTTGCATCTTCCCACATATTAGCCTCTCCATACATGCCATCCAACAACACATAGATCCCGCTATCATCGGGATCAAGTTCTATAAGCTTCTTAGCTGCTTTCTCTCCCATTGTTACATTACCGTTTATCCTGCAACCGAATAATAAAGCTCCCCAAACCGCGGCATCTGCCTCCATTGGCATACTTTTCATGAGCTTCTCTGCTTCTTCTAGTAGCCCGGCTCTTCCTAGAAGATCTACCATTATAGAGTAATGTTTTAGTTGTGGATTTAGGTTGAATCTAGACTTCATTTGAGAGAAGTAATCACGGCCGGCTTGGATCATTCCTGCGTGACAACAAGCTGATAATAACCCTATGAAAGTTATCTCATCTGGGGCTATCCCTGCATCAATCATTTCGTTGAAGTATGATATAGCAGAAGATGCGTCTCCATGAAGAGCCAAGCCGCTGATTATCGCTGTGAATGTAAGTGAGTTTCTTGTTTGAATTCCATGGAAAACATTGCGAGCTTCTGAGATGTTACCACATTTGGCATACATATCGACCAATGAAGTTCCTAGTGCAACATTGAGACTAAGATTATGTTTCTCAATGTAACGATGAATCCAAATGCCAACATCAAGAGCACCAAGCTGAGAACACGCAGAGAGGCAATGGATCATGGTGATTTCGTCGGGCTTTGTACTGCTTGTTTGCATCTCTTGAAACAATGCCAAAGCCTCTTGAGCACGGTTGGCTTGGACTGATCCACCAATGATAGCATTCCATAGTACAACATCTTTTTCTTCCATATCATCGAAAAGCTTCCTAGACACATCAAGCAAACCACATCTAGCATAGCCTGAAACCATTGTAGTCCAAGACACAATCGTTTTCTTTTCCAATTTATCAAATATTCTTCGCGCCTCGTGAATATCTCCACATTTTGAGAACATATCCATCAAAGCATTTGAAAGAGGAAGTGTCATCCTCAGTCCATTTTTCTTTATATATTCATAAAACTCTTTACCAAGCTTTAAATTTCCCAACATTGAACACGAAGAAACCAATCCAATCATAGTCACATCATCCGGTTTAACTCCTTCAATCTCCATTTGCTTATAAACCTGTATCGCCTTCTCCGCCTCACCAATCTTCTTATACCCATTAATCAAAGAGTTCCAAGAAACCAAATCTCTCACAGGACTTTCATCGAACACCTTCCTTGCATTATCCATTTCACCACAAGAAGCAAACATATGAATTGAAGCATTATGTACATGACTAACCAATTCTAATCTAAGCTTAATAACATGCCCAAGAATCATTTGACCTAATCTACTCAACGCAAGATCAGCACAAACCTTGAACAAAACCGGAAAAGTAAAATGATCTGGTCTACACTCAAAACCATGTCTCAGCATCTCCTTATAGATCAAAATCGAGTCTTCAGGATTCTCACTCTCATAGAATCCTCTAATCGTCACATTCCAAGAGAACACGTTATGATTCTCAATCCCATTAAGAATCTTCACAGAGTAATCGAGATAACGAGATTCTGATAATGCACAGAAAGCAATTAACCGACTTGAAGCAAACGAATCCAGGATCAAGCCAGTGATTATCATCTGAGCTTGAATTTGCTTCAAATGGAACAAAGATTTGCATTTTTCGAGCAATGATAGAAGAGGATTTTGAAGAACGAAACTGTGAGTGGAGTTCCAGTTTATAGGTTTGTCTCTGTGATGAGGAAGAGATCGAGTACGACGCTGAGCATAAGAATATAACGAACGATTGAGTTTGGGTATCAGAGGAAGACGAAGCTTGGCTTTACTCACATTCCATATGTTCATCGGCCGTTGATTTCGCCGCGTAAAAAAACGTCTTCTTCTTCTTCGTCTCTCAGATTAAAGATCTTATAATTGGGCTACAGGCCCAAATAATAATGGGCTTTTTGAGATATTTGTACATTATTTATTGATTAGATTTAAAATGTGTAGAAAATTATATTAGTTGTTTTTCCTGATCTGAAAAAAAAAGAATAATATGTTTTAGTTTTAGTTATTAAGTTAAATCTTAGTATTTCAATAAAATTTAAACTTTTTTCAAATTATAATTTTTCTTTTATTTAAGTTTCAATAAAAGGTTTTCAAATTATTCCAATAATATATAAAATTAACATATAAATATATTTAATTATGTAGACCAAATGCCAAGGTTGTTAATAAATATTTTTAAGTGAAAATATTGTTTCTTTATGCAAAATACCTAACAATGCATCAAACTAGAAGCTAATAGTTTTTTTAATATGTTAATATATAAATAATTTAATTTTAACAATAAATAAATTAATAAATTTATCATAAAAACCTAAATTAATTTAGATCCATGTACAAAAAAACTTATGCATTTGTAAGAGAACATCATAACAAAAAATAATTAGATAAATACAAATTAAGTTGTATTAATATTATGGTACATAGATAGATAAAAATGTTTGGAGAAGAGAGAACAACGAAGAAACAGAAGACAAAGGACGGTTTGAAAGAACGTACTCATGCAATTACAAAGTGTAACCACAAAACATTCATACTCGTGTTATCTTGGGAACATAGATCTCATGTCTTAATATTATCTAATATTTTTAATAATATCAAATGTAAACTGTGTGCTAAATATTATTAATCTGGACTTTGATCATAAGATCTTCGAGTTCACACATATAGACGTAGATGAAAAAGAAACTGAGATTAGCATTCCCAAGTAATATGTTTATGAAGAGGAGCCGACATAGAGACGAGACCACCAAAGCAAGTGCTGTCTTAGATCACAACTATCTCCATTCCCAAAGCCATCTATCTATATTATATTTCCCCACAACACCAAATTGTTTTATCAATGTATATTTATAACCTTTCTCCATATATATCTATATATACACACTTAGACTCATATCTTTATCTCTTCTCTCTAGCTAAGTGTTTTACTTCTTCTTCTTCTTTGTCTTGTCTTCAAAATCATGTCTAATCCAGCTTGTTCTAATCTTTTAAGCAATGGATATGATGACCATACTAACTTCAACTATTCCACTTCTTTCTCTTACATTTACAACTCTCAAGGAAGCTTTTATTACCCTAATACTACAAACCCTAATTACACTACTCATAGTACTTTCACTTCCCCTAACTCACCCCCACTTAGAGAAGCTCTTCCTCTCCTTAGCTTAAGCCCTATAAGGCACCAAGAACAACAAGAGCAACATTATTTCATGGAGACTGATGATCAGATAAGTTCTTCAAACTTTATTGAAGATCCTCGTGTAACTGTTGATCTTCATCTAGGTTTACCAAACTATGGTGTTGATGAGAGCATTAGGAGTTATATAACTCCTAATGCAACTACTGAGGAGCAAGATCAAGATCAAGAAGTCACAGTTGAGTCACACCTTCATGATGATAATGATCATGCTCATGGAGATCTATATAGAGGTCATCATTACTGGATCCCTACTCCTTCTCAGATTTTGATTGGTCCTACACAGTTCTCATGTCCTCTTTGCTTAAAGACATTCAACAGATACAACAACATGCAGGTATTACACCATTGATCCAAGAATCAACTCTAAAGTATAAGCTTATCTCAAAATGATTTTGAGTCTATAATATTTTTTTATTAGTGGATATAAAGAATGTTTCTTGAGTAGTGGTTATTAACAAGTACTTTTGGTAAATACTAATGCATTGATGTTAATAAACATGAGAATACTTAACTTTTTACAACATATCATTCTTTATTTCTAAGACTTGCTTCTTAATTTGTTATCATTCTTTACCTAAAAAATGTTTTATTATAGATGCATATGTGGGGACACGGCTCAGAATACAGAAAAGGACCAGAGTCTCTTAGAGGAACCCAACCAACAGGAATGTTAAAACTACCATGTTTCTGTTGTGCACCTGGCTGTAAGAACAACATCGACCACCCACGAGCCAAGCCTCTCAAAGACTTTCGAACTCTCCAAACACATTACAAACGTAAACATGGGTCTAAACCATTTGCTTGTCGTAGATGTGGCAAAGCCTTTGCAGTGAAAGGTGATTGGAGAACGCATGAGAAGAATTGTGGTAAGCTTTGGTATTGCTCTTGTGGCTCGGATTTTAAGCATAAGAGGTCGCTTAAAGACCATGTTAAGGCCTTTGGGAATGGTCATGTTCCTTGTGGGATTGATAGCTTTGGAGGAGATCATGAAGATTACTGTGAAGGTGGTTCTGATATCGAGCAACAAGAAGAGTGATCTATATATGAGTGGTTTTGTGTTTTTTTTTTGTTCTATTATGCATCAGTTAATTGTATGCATGAGTTCTTTAGTTTTGTTCTTCGTTTCTTAGAAGCTTTTAATTTTGTTTTTCACGTACTGGTTTTAGTTATTATACCATTTTTATTCTCTAACTTACCTTTGTTAACGTTCATGTCGTTCTTGAGTTTTTTAAAATACGCTCATAAAGCTATAGAGACAGTCTCAGTTATGATACAGACCAAACATAAGCACAGTGCTCTAAAATAATAAGAAAGAGAAACACAAGAGCACATATCTCTGCTTTGCAAACATAAGATAATAGAAAGTTTCACACCACAAATATTGCAGAGAGATTTAAGATGATAAAGATCATCAAGCACACTTTCATTCGACCTTACATAAAACATGAGAGATACTTGAACCAGACACAAGACAGGATGAAGAAAACACCGGAATTTTCAGATTTTGTCAAGCTTCTCTGCTTTAACAACTGGGTTTGCTTTAGCTATAACTTCTTGAGCAGCAGCATGGTAATTGAAGGAACAGTTATGTATGTCTGCATAGCGATGAGTTCCGCAGAAGAGGTTACCACAACGACATTTGAATCCAGTCAAGCCAACTCGCTTATTACAAGTAGTGCATCGGCTTGGTCCTTCCTTTGGTTTTGCAGGTTCTTCTGGTGCTACTACCTCTGCAATGACTTGGACAGAGGATGGCTGTACAGAGACAGTCACTGGCTCAACCAACGCAGCAGTAAGGGTTTGTTTCATGATGTTAGTGGATGACGATGTTCCAGACACTGCAGATGCAAACTTAGCTCCCTCTTCTTGTTGAAACAATATAGCCTTGTGACACTTTGAACACATGTTCATTGTAGCAGCACTGCCAAAGAAACCACAGTTGTTGATACATAGCTTAGGACCTTCAGGTGGGATTTGGCATCCTGTCTTGTCGTGGTCCATTTCTGCACTTGAAATCATAGTTTTAGTAACATGGAAAGAGAGAAACACAATTCTCGAGCGATTCATTACATGTCAGCCCATCAATAGCCTTAACACATGATGTTCATAGTCTGTAACCAAACTACCTATGAGCCCTTTCCTATGGTTCAAGTCTCAAAAAGAAAGCCTAGAACCGGTTTTATGCAAACCCGGGAACCTAAACATACAAACAGAGAGATGCAGCGGCATTGTGACTTGTTCAAAGCCTACTAAAAACATGATTGAATCCATAAGCTACCTTACAACAGTGCAATATCTAGGTTACCTTGCAGCTAATTTCTCAAAAGCACATCAATATCCAAATAAAATAAACGCGTAATCATATACGAATCATTTATAAACAACAGAGCAGCCAAGTCTCATTTCCAAACAACAGTATCTTACTTTACAGAAATGAAATGTTCAGAATTATCATTTTAAATCAGAATAAAAGTTACAATTTTTACCTAATAATTTGTTTCAATTTTCAAAAACACATAAAACCCACATGCAAATATTACTCAGCCATCAAAACAGCCAAAAACTCAAAAAAAAAAAAACACTTTTTTAGCTTACGACTGAACCCTAAATAAAACTAGAAATCAAATACCAAACGCCCAAATCACCTGTTTTTCCCGAGAAGCTTCGATCGATCAGTCCCTAATCAACAAAAAAAGAGACAAAACCCATCACATAAGTACACAGAACAAAACCTCACAATCAAAATTGAAATTTGAAATCGAGACCCAAAACTGATATAAACACAAAAGTAAAATTGAGAAGAAGAGAAATTCTTTTACCGTAGGAATCACTCAGAAGAAGATCGTGTCTGCTGGAGAGATCCAGCAGAAGCTGAGAGGTAGAGGAGAAGAAACAAAAAAGCTCGGCTTTTAGGATTTTTTTGGCTTCTCTTGTTGATTTTTTTTTTCCGACATTTATATTTCATTTCACACCGTTTGTGTTAAAGTCGGTTATGACGTGTACGTATATAATTGGCTTCTTTTATATTTAAATTTTTATAAAAAATTTCATTACGTTTTATTTATTTTTAGAAAAAAAAATTATTATGCTTAATTCTTCCAAATGTTAACACATTTCTTTTTTTTCAAACAGAACTAGACAATATATATTTAAAAAAAATCTAACAATAATGTGAAAATGACATTAATTGTTTTTATGCTAAATATCTAGAGTACAATAATATGTTATTAGAAAAAAAGATATTTATTAGAAAAAAATGAAACAGACCTATGATTCTATCAAATACTAGTACTTTGATTTGAACTCTATTGTGTATTTATGTTAATTGTAGAATACTTTGAAAGTATAATGAATTGTAACCTTATGCTTGACTAGTGAATGATATGATCCAATTTATTGAATTTTTTCTATTTGATTTATCCATGATTTTGCATCTTAATGCTTTGTTCTGTGACTTCTGTCTTGGTTAATTGTTAATACGTATTTATACTTTTGTCAACACTCATAGGCTTCATAGCCTACCTATGTGGCCCTTGCATGTCATGTGCGGCATTGAGTTTGGAAACTATGATCAGAATATATAACTAATGATCATAATTTCTTACATATTTGATTTTATTATTGATTCCTCCTAATTTTTTGTTGTTTTGGTCAACGAGTTGAAGAAAAGTTAATGGTCAATGGCTAACGTTATGGACCTTAAGGTCCGAGTAAAATACGACAGGCATGAACAATGATTTTGACACGTAGAGAGAACATATTAGAGTCGGCAGGTTCCGTTGCGTAGTATGCGTGACCGGTCCATGACATGACTCTTACCGGCTTTAGTGGCAAAAATGAAGGATCTAGTTCCACCGTCATTACACGTGCGACGTTTGATCAAACTTTGGTTTGAGAGACAACTCATGTACATGCACTTGCATGGTTTCAAAGTGCACTTGTGCTGTCTTGTTCTCGGTCATGTGTGTTGTTTGTGCCCAACCCATCATGATTTTTAATCTTGTATAATTAGTTTGACTTAGTTTTTTTTTTTTTTAATTGTTTTCTTACACAGAGTCAAGAAACTAATACATGCTAGAGATCAAACAAATTATACGACGTAATTAACATTGTCAAACGAGTCAAATCCGTCCCGCTGCGGAATTTCAGAAAAAGTTTACCCGCAAATCATCAATCTGTCTGATCCATGGATTTCAAATTTGATATCCGCATCCGCCCCACGTTAATCAAACGGATTGGCGGATAACCCGATTAACCCGCAAAATGAGATAAAATATGTTTTTTTTCTTAATTTCTAAAAACAACAAACATTTTTTTGTAAAACAACACACATTTATTAAAACCAACAAGCATTTAACTGATAAATTTTCAAAACGACACATAATTGCGGGTACCCGCTTTTATAAATAATTCGACCCGTACTCATCCCGCTTTAAAATATATCTTAAACCACATCCGCACCCGCTAATTTAATTTTACAATTTTTTTATCCGTATCCGCCCTGCAGCGGATTAAAACCCGCGGATAATAAATCAAATTGACAACCCTAGACGTAATTTAGACATCCTAAATTTAAGAAATAATTAATTAATTCAAGCAATTTCCAAAAAAAGTCAATTTATTTTAAAATTTAAAATTAGAATTTCAATAATGTTTTTTCCTGCCTTAAAATACCCTTCATTCTCAAGAACACAGATCTTCACTTAAGTCCCACTCTTTAACTCCAAAGCTAAACTCTCTTTGGCTAGCAAACTTGAAAAACAAAATGATCACTAAAGCCACTTCACTTTTCTCCTTGATCCTCTATTTCCTAATAACAACAACATCTAAAAACCCTCACTCGGTTTTAGCTGAAGAAGTTCTTAACCAAGAACAAGATCCAGAGTTCTACATTCTTGATGAAGCCCCCTCAATGCTTTCAAACATAACAGTTTCATCCAAAACAAGAATGCTAGTTTCTCACTACAAGAAGATCAAGAAAGGAATGAGATGTCACGTAGCGAATTATAACATTTGCAATGGTGTTAAAGCAAACAATGGTACGAGCCTTTTGCATTGTTGCAAGAAGCATTGTCGGAATATTTTAGGAGATATGAATAATTGTGGTCGATGTGGTCACAAATGTGGTTTCGGACAACGTTGTTGTAATGGTGTTTGTACTTACGTTAACTTTAACCCTAACCATTGTGGGAAATGCACGAGGAAATGTGTAACCGGGGTTAGCTGTGAGTATGGGTATTGTGGGTATGCTTAATTTAAAATTTTATAAAAATAAAAATGTGATTTTAAGTTATTTTATTTTATTGGTTTCATGAAGAAACCTTTATATTACGTAATGATTTTACGTGTACAAAATCTTCTCATGCATACGTAATTAATGATTTTTTTTTTTTTGTTTTATGATTTTTGATTTTGTGAGTGAGCAAACTTCATTATTAAATAAACATAAATAAATATAATATTTTACTCTTGTATTTACCATTTTTTAGTCGGTTCGCTATATGATTAATTATAAAAAAAGAAGTAATTATGCATATGTAAACACAAACTTCATTATTTAATAAACATAAATAAATATAATGTATACTCTTGTATTTAAGATTTTTTTCGTCTTTTCGCTATGATTATACAAAAAAAAAAAAAAATATGAGAAAACAAAAAAATACAATTAAAAAAAAACAATTTTCTAAAGATATCTTATGATTTCAACTGCAAATTTTCCTTTCTTCGTTTCATTGATCTCTCCAATCTGTGATTGAAACACAATTAACACAAAAATAATAATAATGTTTTTAAAACTAATATAACTAACTTAACTAACTTACAAAACTCTTACCTTGAGTCTCCCTTTCCCACTAACAGAGACAACATCACCTGTCTTCACTATAGTTCCGTTCTTGGTAACAGTTGACCAGTTAACACGAACATCCTTATTACTACATACAAAGAAGAATGTTTCTTTACTAAATATGAGAATGCAATGAAAGATCAAATAACTATTTTTACCTAATCAAATCAACAAGCTTTGACCGCGAAATCTTGAAACCAGCACTAGCTACTGCATCAATTCTCAATGAAGCTTCAATGGTTTTAAAGGAATTAGTCCTAATTAACAAACAAAAACAATCAAGATCCAATACAGACAGAAACATGAGAGTAGGGATTAGTAAGTGTTTGTACCTAGGAGGTTCGTATTCAAGAGCAAGCAATGGTATCTTACTACAAGTTACAGAAACATTTCCAACCTATGACAAAGAGATGTAGTTATATATGATAGGTTCAGAGTACTTCAGAGGAACACACAAGTTTAAACAAACCTTGTCGAGAGATGAAACAATAAAGTCTACTAGTTCAGGAACTATAAGGACCTGAGCTCCTTTTTCTCCCTTCAGTATCAATCATATAGCCAAAAGAAACAATGTTAAAGGTGAGATTTTGTAATGGAGTTGACAAGTTTTATATTGATACCTGAATTAAGATATCTCCGAGTTTCTCCCTCGAAATTCCTGTGCCAAGAATCGCGCCAAGGAAGTCACCATGTGAACAAGGTTGAAACCCGAAATTTCCTGTGATACTAATGAAATGAAAGAATCAACATAAACATAGTGAAACTCATACAAGCAAAGAACAATAGTTCATTGATGAGTTGTAGTACCTCAAAGCAGAAACTATATCTGGTTCATTGGTTAGAACATCAGGGTGTCCAATAGAGATCCTACATCGTTCAGCCTAAGATAAAAAAGACAGATTCCACACAAAACTTATCAACTTAAGTTAACATGAAAACCAAAAGATGAAAAAGTACAGACCTCAGGGTAACCTCCTTGAGAAACAATCATAACATCAGATAGTTTTCCCAGTAATGAAATTGATTCTTTAACAATAGGTGGTGTTACAAAGTCTGTATGAAGAACTTGTCTTTTTGATGCTGAACGTCTTGCCTTATTAACAAATCACATTGAGAAAAATTGAGATTGAAGGTTAAAATGAAGAAACAGAGAATTAAGGTTGAAGAGAACAACGGTGGAGTACCATTTCAAGGATATGTTTAACTTCTTTAGCAACAGACTGATCTCCAACTCCTTTGAGAAGAAGATCTATATCTCCCTTTATTGCTTCTGTAACATGACATCTTCTCAAAGCTTCAATTTTTTTATAAGGGTTTTCATCAGAACACAGAATTTTATTGATTTAAACTAGAAATTTCAATGCTTACAAACATTAAAGTAGTAAATGGGAAATGAAACCTGAACGTTGGAGAGAAAACGAATTGGAAATGGAGAGATTCGTGATTAGGGTTTTGTGATTTGTATGGAGATAAGAAGAAGCTGTTACTATTCGGAAAGCTTTTCTCATGATGATCCATGGAGGAGCCAAGTAGCTAATGAAAGCCATTAGCTGTTTCGTTTCGTCTCTGAAACTTCAGTTAAGGAGAAGGAGACGAGTGGAGAAGCCTCTTAATCCACTAGAAGGTTCCTTATCATCTAATACAAGGCGAACACCCCACTTTAGTTTAGAGGGTTTGTTTTCTTGGAGCAAACCCTAAACAAGAGACTTTGACGGTAATAAATGGTATTTATCAGTCCACAAGTTTTGTTTTATGTAAAAACAGTTAAAGATTCATGAGGTCTCTCTTCCATTTACACACATTCTGAAGCTACAAAAGACTAAGAAGCTAACTATTACACAACAGACAAAGACTAAGGACAATGAACTTTTGGTTCCTAACACTCAACAAAGAGATCAAAACATATTATTGCCTGTGTTTTGAAGACATGAGTTTCAAGATGATTCAGACATCTGCATCCCTACAAAGATGTTTGAGATCCCAAAGTTGAACTCTTTCAAACATCTTAACTCGATCTCTGTTGAAAAGCTTCTGTAAATCAGCTTTCAGATGTCAAACATAACTCACCTTGAAGACTTATGTCTCTACTCTGAAATTTACGACTCCATAGACTATGACATTACTCATTTGCTTCTAAGCTAACTAAACCCTGAACCTGTTTGCTCATTACTTGACTCATTGACTGTAAAAGAAGAAAATGAGGAGAGCGAGCGGAAGAGCAACTGCAGCGAAGGAAACAAACCAAACGCATAACCTATAACCTTTTCTACGCTTTATTATAGCTTTGAGTACAGCTTCATTTTCTTTTCTGTGATGTCTATACCTAAAACTTCTCTGTTTTGTATAAACTGATCTCCCATTTCCTAGTTTCTCTTTCTCTGGCTCTAATACCTCGGTGACTCTCTTTGTTGTTCTGTCTACATCTGAAGAAGAAGAGTTAAACGCAGCCTTCTGCATCTTCTTCTTTGCTCTCTTCTCAAGCTCCTTTCGTTTCTTCTCAGCTTCCTTTTTAACTTTTATGGCAGCTTTAGCAGCAGCTTTCTCATGTAGCTTCTTCTTCCTTTCCATAGCTAGTCGAGCTTTCTCTAACTGTTCTTCTCTTTTCTTCTCCTTCAAAGTTTCTTCATCCTTCCTAAGCTTCTCATAATCCATAACATCATCACTCTCCTCCTCAGTACTAAACCTCTTGAGTTTTTTTGCCTTTTTATCTGCTATTTCATTTCGATTCTCGATCTCTACATCGCCTTCCAGGTCCTTAATCCGCACATCATGCCTCAGCTTTCGCTCATCAAGTGAAGGCAAAATCCTTTTCTTGTAATCATCCCTAAAAGCCTTGTCATTGTTCCAACGAGACATAAACCTATCAACCTATCGAAAAGACAATGTAAGAACAGATACTCAAATCTCAGACACACACACAATAGACCGAGAAAACAAACCTCGGAATTCGCAAGCTCTTCAAGATCTCTAACATTTCCAGAAACAGCCAAGTCTATGGCTTTCTTCATAACAACACGATTCTGGAAAAAGGCGGCATTCTACAAAACGAAACAAACTCAATCAAAACAAGATCCTTAAGATAAAACTTGATACAAACAACAATGAAGCGGAAGAAATCGCACCTTTTTGTCTCGTTGTATCCTCAAATTCTTAATCCTTTCAAAGGCTTTATCTCTTTGATTAAGTACACAAGTCATTTGAACATCCAACAACTCAATTTCCATCTTAATCTCACTTAATCTTTTATTCAAGCTGTAAATTTCTCCAGTAATCACTTCTTCTTGCTCCTTTACTTGGTTTATTTCCATAGTCATCATCAATTGATGAGGAAATATTGCATTGTATTCATCAAGTGATGAGATCAACTTCTCCATTGTAGTAATCAGAGACAATCTCTCAGCCTACATACTTTATAATCAAAAACCAATTTCCAAATAAATAAACAAAACACCAAAAAAAGAAGAAAAAAACCCTCACCCTTTTGGATTTCAATATGTTAGCAATATGAATCCTTTCAGTGTTACAGTGATAAATCTCATTATCAGCTTCATCAATCTTGGCTTTAATCTCAGGATCATCATAAGCATGTTGCTTAACAAAGTAAAAACAGAAATGATTCTCTTCAGACCATTCCTCCTCCTCCTCCTCAGCTGCATCTCCAAGTAAGCTATCACCTGAAAACACAACTCCATCGTCTTCCTCAGTAGTCACCGTTGATGATTCATCTTCATTTAACTTCCTAATCGGCGAACTCATTTTCCTCCTGCTAAAGATGAAACCTTTATACCAAAAGATTCAATTTTTAATTCCAGCAAAAATAGGTAAATTTTAACCTTGAAGGAAACAAGAAGTGAGAAACAAGTCTTCAAACAAATGCTTCTGAGAATAGTTGAGGGTTTTAGCTAAACTTAAGACCTAAAATCAAAAAGTTTTAAGAAAAAATCAGATCTTTTGGAAATGAAGAAAGAGTGAAGACTAGTTCTTCTTGATCCCATATGAACAAGCTAAGGAAAATTCAAGATTTCTTGTTTTTGTGTTCACATTTCAATTTTATTTTACAATTGTTTTGCCCAAAACTGTCCCCATTTGAGAAAAATTAATTTTTAATTGTTCTCTAAACATATTATATTACTCTTGTTGACTATAGTATTTGTACCAGTAGGGTCAACAGTAAATTCTATATTAATCTGACTTAATAATCTGCAAAAACAAATTGGTTTGATGAGATTTTTATAACAAAAAAAATATTAAATATTTATTGATTAATTTTCTAGTAATTCTTTCTAATACCATCAAATGTATTTTATTAGACAAAATTACATTAATTTTTTATTTAGACATGAATACCATTTTTTATTAACAATATATTTTTGCTAAAAATTATATTTTTTTTTATAAAAAGTATATTTTTATTTAATGTTAGAATTTAATGTTTGGGTTTAGTAGTTATTATTTAGGAGTTAGGGTTTAGTATTTATGGTTAGGGTTTAATATTTAGTGTTTGAGTTTAGTATTTATTATTTAGGGTTTAAAATTTTGATTTAGAGATTAGAATTTATTATTTAAAGTTAGGGTTTAATATATATTGTTTGGGTTTAGTATGTAGCATTTATGATTTATATAATTTTTTTTTAAATAAAATTTAATTTTTAATTTAATTAAATTATTAAATGATAAATTTGTCTTGGTATTTATACAATATAAACTAAATTTAGTGGTATTTAAAAAAATTGCCTGTTTATTTATCACATAGTTAACCATCATATTCAATTGGTTATGATATATTTATTACTCAAATATATAATGAATATATTCGATACGATGTGAAGATATAAAGAACTTGTCTTAATATGGGAAAGTAATTAAAACAAAAATGAAAATGGTAGTGTTAGTTCAAGTGTTGTTATCACATTTCCTTACAATTACATAATCTAATGACTATGGTACATGTTAGTTGTTACCTTTATATATTTTTTAAATAAATTTATTTGACTATAGTATAAGAAGACTTAGTCTATTATACAAATATATATATACAAACAAATTCTATATCATTCTTCAAAAAATTTCAGCTGAAAAATTAAATTAAAATATGTTAAGAAAAATACATTTTTTGTTTGTTTTTATGCAGATATTTTATTTGTTAATTTAATATATCAAAAATAAAGAAACTAATAAATTTAAAAGACTTTTCTTTTTATTTCATGTTATAGCTTCATAATAATTGGATATAACTTCTATGAATTTTCTATCTTATTTTTTGAGGAAAAAAAAATAAATTTTCATTATTGAAAGATTTTTTTATATTTCATTCTCTTTTTAATTATTTATTATCTCTATATAATTTTAGTCGACACAAGAGTCTTTAACTCTTTATGTTTCATCATCAAACGTATCTCTAACCAAACCAAAGTCTTTGTTCTTCTTCTCTTAAGTCAATACAAATTTGCAGAGAAAAATATATATATTTTCAGGTTTTAATCTCTCTTCCTTCAATATATATTCAATTCTTTTGTTTTAATTTAGTTTTTTTATTGATTATTGAACACATAAATTCCGATAAGAAAAGTTTACAAGAACATTATATTTTTTGTCAACTTTTGCTTTTGAAGTTAATATAAAATCTTGATTTGTTTGATAGGAATTAGTGTGTGATGATGATGCTAGTTGTATAAATCAAGCTTGAGCTCAGGATTGCGTAAACCAAACCAAACCGGTTTGGTTTAGAGTTTTCATGATGGATAAAATCGGTTTAATATCAACTAAATTGATGTCTTTGCATAAGAAGATACCTAAAAAGGTTTTGATTAAAGCAAATTTTTAAGTTTTAATTATAATTTTGTGTTATTTCTTTGTCTTAATATGTTCACATATGTTCTTGAAAGGGTTGTTTAAACATGGAGAAGAAATGTATAGTCTCATTTGTGATCACATCTCTTGTCTGCATTGTTCTTCTTGTTACTTCCTTCAACTTGGGTCTAATGTCTACACTTCCTTCAAATGGAACTTTCAAGAATGATTCCACAGCTCAACAATCTCATGAAGATGACAAGCTTCCGCGATTTGCTTACCTTGTTTCGGGATCTAAAGGAGATCTTGAAAGACTTTGGAGAACTCTTAGAGCATTGTATCATCCAAGAAACCAATACATTGTTCACTTGGATCTTGAATCATCTGTTAATGAGAGATTAGAGTTAGCTTCTCGTATTAATCAAGATTCTATGTATTCAAAAATAGGTAATGTTTATATGATAACCAAAGCTAATCTTGTGACCTATACCGGACCAACAATGGTGGCGAATACTCTTCATGCTTGCGCGATTTTACTTAGAAAAAGTCCGGATTGGGATTGGTTTATCAATCTTAGTGCTTCAGATTATCCTCTTGTGACTCAAGATGGTAAAAATCTTGAATCCTTTTGTTTTTCTTGATCTTTATCTTGTTAGGTTTGACTAACAATGGTCTATGGTTTCAAGACTTGCTTTACACGTTTTCAACTTTGGACCGGAACCTTAACTTTATTGAACACTCAAGTAAATTACGTTGGAAAAAGTAAGCTTTCTACTTCTGTTTTGTTCTCACTTTGTAAAATATAACTTTCTTCATTACCTGAAACCCTAATGTTACTTGGCGAAAAAGCGAGAGGCGGGCAATGCCATTAATGGTTGATCCTGGACTCTACATGTTAAACAAATCAAATATTTTCTGGGTCAAGCCTAGTAGAACTCTACCAACTGCGTTTAAGTTATTTACAGGTCAGTCTTGTCCTCTCTAATCCTCAAGTTAGAACACTTTTACTCTGTTCTTGTTCTTGTTAGCAATACAGTTTGAAACACTTTGTTTACTTGTTCTGTAGGATCAGCTTGGATGGTTCTGTCTCGTTCATTCGTTGAGTATACTATATGGGGTTGGGACAACTTACCAAGAACATTACTTATGTATTACACCAATTTTGTTTCTTCTCCTGAAGGTTACTTTCATACACTCATATGTAACGTACCCGAGTTCTCCAAAACCGCGGTGAACCATGATCTTCACTACATTGAATGGAACCACCCGCCGAGACAACATCCTCTTGCGTTAACCCTAATAGACATGGACAAGATGGTTGCGAGCGGATCAGCATTTGGTCGGAAGTTCAGAAGAAATGATCCAGTTTTGGATAAGATTGATCAAGAACTCCTTATGAGGACGAATGAAAGCGGTTTTACTCCTGGTGGTTGGTGTGGTGGTAAACCAAAATGCTCGGTTGTGGAAGACATGGCCAAGATTAAACCTAGCTCAGAGGTTGAGAGGCTCAAAGGGCTTGTAGATAGGTTAGTTTCTGAGGCTAAATCAGGAAAGAAACAGTGTGTGTAGAGAATCAGAGAAGTCAAGCTTGGGGAGAATCTATAAAATACAACATAGACTGACTCTAATCTTTTGAAGAAACTAAAGATTACTTGTATGTAAAGTTACCTACTGGTTCCATTAGGGTTTACAATAAGTTACATATACAAATACAAAGATCATATATACACAATTCTTTAGTAGCAAATAATGTTTTCACTCTTCCTGATCTTTCTCACAAAGATCATACTGCTTTTGTTCATACCATCTCAAGAATCTTGATGTTGCAGGTGGAGTCTAGCGTGGACAGTCTTTAACCGGTAAAATCAAGATTCTAGGGATGGACCGGTCATGGTATTGCTTTTGTCGATAGCTAGGCTCGGTATGCAAGAAAGAACCACATGACTACATAGCTTTAAAAAGGACAAAACAATACCATGAGCGGTTCAAAAAACGATGCCACTTTTTTATGCCTTTCGATTTCGCAACTAGCCACTTAATTAAATGATAGTAGAATGAACCGGTTCAGCATATCAAACCGGTCAAAATTTTACTTCTTATTGCTAATGAAAATTACTAAGATTTGGTTAATAATGATATAAAGTTTTTTTTTGTTTATATATGTAAGTAATTTGGAATAAATTCAAGAGAAAATAACATTAATCATTAAACCCGTGAACAAAGATAACAGTTCAGACATAAACAAAGCAAACTAAAACCGAATAAACCGAGTCAAATTAAATTACATTAATTATTTTTTGGCGGTGTTCTCGAAACTCCAGCTCCAAATGTCGTGACGTTCGATGCCACGACCCATAGAACCGGCAAAACCGGTAAACATTGTCTCAAGAACCACCTTCGAGAGATCAACATGTGTTTCAATCAACGGCCGCTTTGGTTTCTTTACATGCGCAGGTGCAAGTGTAACACTGACTTTACTGTTCGTGTACTCGATCCAAGCCTTATATTTATCTCCACTACAAAGCTTTACTTCCTTAAACAACCATTGATTCTTTCCTCCAGTTCTTGTCTGAACCCAGTAGCCAGCTTTTTCAGACACTATCGAGTTAACAGAGTTAATATTAATACCAACATGATTATCATTAATATCGCCAAAACTTTTGTCTTGGAAAACATCGAATTCAACGGCAAATAAATGGTTATTAGGATTTCCATTGGTTGTGCGGTTAACTAAACCGAGGAAGCCACGAGTTGAGTCTTGGTCGTAGTCTGCGTTTGGAACCACTATGAAAGCAAGACCATGACCAGGGTTAGGGTTTGACTTGCGAGGAGTTATAGAGAAAGTGAAAGATGTTTTGAAAGAGTAAATAGAAGAAGAAGTGTTGTTTGAGGATTTGAATGGGATTGGCTCAATGTAGAAACCTTGACCATGTGAGAATGGAATATTGTCACGGGTCATGGAGAGAGCTCCGGAACGGGTCAATCCATCGGATGCTGGTCCAAGCTCAGCGTAACCGATGAAGAGTAGATCTGTTCCATCGAAATGGTTGAAGTTGAATTTAACAGCGGAAATGGTTTCAGAGCTTAACAAAGCTATGAACATAGCAAAAAGACAGAACTTATGGATCTGCATTATGAGTTAGTGTTCTTGTTTTGTTTTTAGGTATTATGGTAATGGAAACGCTGGTGTGATATATAGTGTGACAAGAGTCATCAACTTTGACTTTTCAAACATTTAGTGGTCAAATCAGATATTGCCACGTGGAAGAGTAACCACGCAGCTTCAATTCTTTAAATAACCATTGGTTCTGTCCTCCGGTTTGGGATTGAATCCAATAACCGGCTTTTTTAGAAACCGTTGATTTAACAGAATTAATATTGATTCCAACATGATTATCATTAATATCACCAAAAGATTTGTCTTGAAAGATATCGAATTCGACAGCAAAGAGATGGTTCTTGGGATTACCATTGTTAACCCGGTCCACAAGACTGAGATAACCTAAACCGGAAACAGAGATCCTTACTTACTCATACCATTGAGGTCTGGAGCATACTCAGCGTCACCATTGAATGTTATCAGATCAGTTCCATTACCAAAGTAACTGAAGTCGAAACTGTAAGCAGAAGAAGAAGTAATGGCTTTAAAGCTAAACAGAGTAAAAAACAGAGGAATGAAACAGAGTGTTTTGATATTCATTTTGTCTTAGATATGGAAAGCTAAAGACTATACAATAAGAGACTAGATTTTTATAAAGAAGAGCAGCCCTGGGCATTCGGTTCGTTCGGTTTACCGAAAACCGAACCGAACTAGATCGGTTTCGGTTTGTTCGGTTTTAGGTGAGTAAACCGATCAGAATTTTTTTTATTTTTAATTCGGTTTTTGGTTCGGTTTGAATTAATATAATAGTCAAAAATCATGTTTCGGTTCGATGTATTCGGTGTAAATTAAACCGAACAAAGTGAATAAACCGAACCAAAAGATGAATTTTCAGATTTATTCGGTTTATTTGGATTAAATTCGGAAAAAAATTTTATCCGAAACCGAACTGAACAAACTGATTATTTTTCGATTTTATTTTAGAACTAATTTTAAAAACCGAACCGTTTAAACCAAAAATCATCATTATATTTATATTTATTTATATATATTAACATAAGATAAACATAACTAAAATATGATAAATGCGAATATAAAATACTACTCCCTCTGTTTGTGAAAGAGTGTCATTCTAGTGTCAAATTCTTGTAAGTGAAAGATTGTCATTTTAGGATTTCTAGGCAAATTTTTAGTTATAATGTCATGTTTACCCTTATTATTTAAGTTTATTAATTGGAGAGAGAAATAATTATAGTGTATTAATTAAGGGTAAAAGTGAAATTTACCTATTTTTCTTAATTTGTGTGAAAAATGTCAGAATGACATTCTTTCAAATACAGAGGGAGTATTAAAATATATATACACAATGAAATAATTTATCTTAAATCTACCCTAGTTATTAATGGAAGAGAGTGAAGAAACAATCAAATTTAGCGTTGAGTTAAGGACATCAAATACAACACATCTCCACTGTAATAAAATACAATTATAGTTTTAATCATGAAATACACTGAATCGTTGACAAATCCAAATGCTTTGAATGTTTTTGCCGAAGATCGAAGAGATCACTGAAAATTTGGCGACACATTCATCAAACTTTTCATTGATTTATTAAAAAATCCAAAGGCGAATTTGGAACATAGTGTTCATTCAAAAGGTAATGTCTTTTTTTTTCCGAATCTTCATAAAAATGTATCCTTTTTCGTATTTAGGTTAGATTTGGATTTATGGCTACGATTCTCTAATGATTTACACTTTGAATTGAATTGAGATGTGATTTAAAGTTTGATTTTTTGGGATACCAATGCAGGTCTTTGTTATAGATTGGATTCGAATCAAAATCGATTCTTGTGCTGGTAAATTACAAAGCTTTTTTATGGTTCTTCTTCTCCTGTAATGTATATGTAACCAAATCATTTGGTTTTGATTCATGTTTGTTAGGTTTCCAATTTTGTTATTGGATATGAGAATTCGATCTAAAGGGTTTAAGAAACAATGACTGGAGTGTCCTTTGGACTTGTTTACCAAGAGTTATGGCTCATTACATTGATCTAAAGAGTTTAACTCTGTATTATCTTCTTGTTTCTCCACAATGTTCACTTCAAATTCTAAAGAGAAGGAAAGGTCTCTCTCCTTCTTATGTTGTTGGTACTTAGGTCGTCGACGAGTAGCAATGCTCCTCCTTCTTAGCCTTGCTTTTGTTGTCTTTTTCTTGGGTTCCTACACTATCAACAAAGGTAAATCTCAAAACTTTCATGTCTTGTATTGGATTAGTTGATCATGTTTGTAATGCCTGCTTGCATTTTGATATAACAGAGAGCAGTAATACTCCAAACATTCATCAGAGTATTGAGACTATTGATTTTGGAATCAACCAAACACCAATAAGTAGAGAATTGACTTCTTTCTATACAAGCAACTCTAATAATATTAGAGATTCGTTTCTGTTGAATGATATTATAAGAAGAAGTGGTGTAGAAACTATACATCCTCCTCCATCGGTATCTTCAATACAACATCCATGTGATAGTTTTTCATTTCCTCCTCCTCCTCCACCTGGATTGAGAAGGCCTGGACCACGCCGTAAGCTCTTTTGATTCAATACTTGTCATTAGTTCTTGCATTTACCTTCTCAGTTTGCTTTCAGCTTGTCCTGTATGCTATCTACCTCCAGAAGAGGCCTTAGCGCATATGCCAAAGCATCCATTTGTATCTCCTCTTCTCAAGAATTTAACATATATCCATGATGAGAGTCCAGTAAAACGTGAAGAAGGACAAGGAGGCTCTGAATTTGGAGGTTATCCTACTCTTGAGCAGAGAACAAACTCCTTTGACATAAAAGAGTCCATGACAGTGCATTGCGGGTAAGCTTCTTTAGCTTAACTCCATGGTTCTTCATTTATCGAGCTTTCCTTATCCGATTCATCTCTTTGTTTCTATAGATTTGTGAAAGGAACAAAACCAGGAGATCAAAGTGGATTTGACATTGATGAAGATATACTTAATGAGTTGGATCAGTCTCATGATGTGATTGTCGCATCAGCCATATTCGGTATTTGCTTAGATTTCCATTGCTTATATATTCTTTCATCCTCTCATAAAGTTTCAATCTTTTTTTCAGGGAAGTATGACATAATTCAAGAACCAGTAAACATCAGTGAGATTGCAAGGGAGAACATACCATTCTACATGTTTGTTGATGAAGAAACACATTTATATCTTAAGAACACTTCGAGTTATACAATCGATAACAAGAGAGTAGGATTGTGGAGGATCATTGTTGTGCATAATGTCCCTTATACTGATGCACGGCGTAACGGAAAGGTGAAAAACATATTGAGAATAAACATACCAAGATTTGACTGTAACAAATATGCATTTTTTTTACAGGTTCCTAAGCTTCTATTGCATAGGTTATTCCCAAATGTTCGATACTCTATATGGGTTGATGCAAAACTTCAGCTTGTTGTTGATCCATATCAAATCCTTGAAAGGTAAATAGGTTAACTTCAGCATTATTTGTTCAGGTCAAAGCAAATGTGTCTTCTCAATGTTGTCAGGTTCTTGTGGAGAACTAATTCTAGTATCGCAATCTCAAGACATTACAGACGTTTTGATGTGTATGTAGAAGCTGAAGCGAATAAAGCCGCAAGAAAATATGATAATGCCTCAATAGATTACCAAGTTGAGTTCTATAAAAAGGAAGGTTTAACACCTTATACTGAAGCTAAGCTTCCAATAACAAGTGGTATGTGTTTTGTAATCTCGTCGATTTTGCGATCTTTCGTATGAACTTATTTGTATCTTTTCTTGTAGATGTTCCTGAAGGTTGTACAATCATAAGAGAACACATACCAATTACAAACCTATTCACATGTGTTTGGTTCAATGAAGTAGATAGGTTTACATCTAGAGATCAACTAAGCTTTGCTATTGCAAGAGATAAGATAAGAGATAAAGTTGACTGGAGTATCAATATGTTCTTGGATTGTGAAAGACGTAACTTTGTTAAACAGGTGAAAGCAGAAGCAGTTATTACAGTTTATTTCGGTTAAAATATTTGAGACTTTGATTCTTGATGATAGGTTTATCATAGAGACGTTTTGATGAATATGAAACCTCCTAATGCTTATTTTAAGACTCTTCCTGAGCCACCAGCTTTGCCACGTGGAAGATTAGTTGGTGGTAGAGCTTCAACGGGGAAGAAAACTCCGGGACAACGTGGAAAAAGACGTCACCGGAAAGTTTCAGCCGGTGGAAGAAACTTGATATAGAGAAGAGGTTCTACACTTTTTCTTCTTCTGCAATATTTTTTTGTTTTTAATTTCGAATTATTTCAAAATTTTGTCCTCTTTAAGTAAATTAATTAACTGATAAATCTTTGGCTAATTTTTATTTAATTTTTTTAAACCATAAACCGTTTAACCGAAATTGAAAACCGGTACGATATTTAACCGAAATCTGAACTAGTGAGATTGGGATACTTGTTCTGTCGGCTGTGGATATTAACGTTGATGTGGGGCCCATTGTAGTAAGTGATTGAGTCTTTTCCACGTGGCATTAATTTGTAACTGTTTATATCTTTACCTTATTAAAATTAATTATCATTCATATCTTTAAAAATATTTTTTTTAATTACGTTTGGGTCTCTTTACCAATTTTTTATAGTAAATATTTTCTTAAATATATATATATATATATATTTTTTAGAAAACCACAGTCCACAAAACAACAATAATTCAAATTTAACATAAGAATTAATAAGAGAAATTAATTAAATTACATATTTTGTAATTGTCCCATTGGTGCAGTTTATGTCGGAAAATAATGGATATTTTTGGATAAAAGGATAAAGATATTTAAAAAAATCCAGATCTAAAATATATACCAAATATAATATATATTGAAAATTAAAAATGAAATTTATTATATTATACTCAAATACAGAAAAATGAGTCCATGCCTATGTACTTCGACCCCACTAAGATTTAATATTTTCAATTATTCTTATTTTGTAATTTTCTTAGAATCTTACAATTAGTTCTCCACCTCAAATTTCACCAAAAAAATAATATAAAATTTGCAAACCCAATCCTTTTCTCCAATATAAAAATAATAATTAATTTCCCATTAGTCAATAATTAATAATTAATTCAAAACGTGGGGTATGAACTTGTCTTTAAGCCTTTCTACAATAGAATAATGAAATTAAAAACTTCGGTAGCGGCTGGACAAAATAACCAACCCGAAGTACTCGATCCGAATCCGATTTCAAAAATACTATCCGAATTCGGAAAATTATTCTATTGGATGCTACACTCCTAAACCCGAAAATCCGTATCCGAATCCGAATCCGTCGATTAATACCCAAAATCTAATATAAATAATTAAATTATTATAAAAATTTTAGTTGTATTTGTGAGCTTTTAGTTAATTTTTTAAAATTTAATAATTTTTTCTTTTTTTCAATATTTTTTCATCCGAAACCGATTCGTACCCGAATCCGAATCCGAACCCGACAAAATTATTCCATTGGGTACTACACTCCTAAACCCGATATACCCAAATCCGAATAGGTTTTATCCGAACCCGATCCGTTTATCCGAATTCCCAGCTCTAGTATAAAAAATAAATTCAAGAGTTTAAAACATTTTATATATTTAAAAAAAAATCAAAATAATGGAATCTATCAAAGTCCAAATCCCAAAATCAGATCATTCTCTCAACCCAAAAGCCAAGACCATACCTTTCCTCCATGGCTTCTTCATTGCTTTCCCAAACTAACCAAATCTCAAATCTTTACATTTCCATAACAAACCCGTGAACAAAAACTTTCCTTTTTCTTCTAAAAATCATCTCTTTTTCTGCTTTTGTCTTCATCTGTTATAGAAAGATCATCATCTCATGACTAAATCAATGAATCCATCTCTCTTCAGAGTAATCTGTATACTTCATTCGATAATTTCACTTACTAGTGGAACCTTAATGATGTTTTACACAGATAAAGCTTCAATTTTTGGACCTGGAAGTGAGATTGCTAGCAAACTAAAAGGATCAACACCACATGATGAGTTACTTATACAGATTTCTCAGTCTTTTGCTGGTTTACTTCTCTTTGTAATTGGTTTAGTTTTGTTCATGGTTTCGTTTGTTAAAGATAGAGAGTTTCATAGCTTCTTTGCTGGTGGCTCTGTGATTTTGTATGTGTTAATGGCTTTGTGGAGAGTTTTGTTTGAGTGGAAAATTGAAGATCTTGCTTATGAATGGCCTAAACAAGCTCTTGGAGATATTGCTTTGGCTATTTCTTGGGTTTTTGTTCTTGTTTATTCATGGAGAGAAAAGTATGATTGATGTTTTTTTATTTTAATAACTTGTGGGTTAAGCAAAGAAATGTTATATTATTATTATATAGTTTTTGATTTGATCTTCAGATTTGATTAAAGAAGAAATATAATAAGCATAAATTTTTCAGACAAGCACAAGGATTCTAAAAAAATCAGAATCTGAAAAATAATGACACCTTTTATTTGGTTAATTGATTTTTCAGACAAGAACTAAGATTTAGAAGAAAAAAAATTATGACAGCTGTCTTGTTTCATAAATATATGGGCCTCCTCGTTTAGCCCATAAAAATAATGACAGCTTTGTCTTGTCTCATAAATATATGGGCCTCNGGGCCTCCTCGTTTAGCCCATTTCGGCCCATTAAGTAGCGTTAAAATTTCTCATTCTTCTTCCATCTTTGCGTTTTGTTATTCTTCTCCCATAGATTCTCTCAGTGGTTCTACGTTTATTGACTTTTCCTTATTCAAGCCGATCAAAGGGTCAGTTATTTCGTTAATCTCTAAAGATCATTTGTTTGTTTTTTTTTTCTGAATAAGAAGATCATATGATTGTGCTAATGAATTTATAAGCTTTCTCTGGATTTTATTGTTGATTTTATGATTATTTGTTTGTGGTTCAATCGAATTGGAATGTTGCTAAACCGGCTTCTGATTTGGTACTGATTCGATGGTTTTACTAAACGGATTAAAATTTCATTATTTGGGGGTTTAGGGTTTTAAGTTTATTTAGGGTTTAGTCTGATTTTGATTATTGCGATTACAGAGGAGAAATAAACCAACATGAATTTACGAAATTACCCTCATAAGATTTTACAAGCCTTTCATTGTGTTTATAATTTAAGGATCATATTGATAGGATGAACAGTTTACAAGCACAAGACAGTGCATGTTCCTTGGTCAAACCAAGCAAAGATGATGTGGTTACGACGGAGACAAAACCAAAGAAGAAGATATGTTGTGCTTGTCCTGATACTAAGAAGCTAAGAGATGAATGCATTGTAGAACATGGTGAATCCGCTTGCACTAAATGGATCGAAGCTCATCTTTTATGTCTTCGATCTGAGGGTTTTAAAGTCTGAAGAGTGTGTTTAAAAGGTTTAATTTCATTAATTATAAGTAACAATATACTATTGTTAGATGTTTTTGTGGGAATTTACACAACTCATGTCTTGTAATAAACAGAGTAACAAAAAGGTCACATTGGTCAAAAAAAAAAAACATACTTCTATATTTAATTTAATGTTTGAATTGAATATTTAATAGTTGAGTATAGTTTTTTGTTATTTCGATTGACTATTTAGTGGTTGGGTTTAATATTTATTGTTTAGTTTTTGTGTAATTTTTAAAAAATATAATATAATTTTTAATTTAATTGAATTATTAAATGATAATTTTGTTCTAAGCTAATTTTAATGATACATGTGCAAATTAAAGTTAATTTGGTAGTTTTTTTTAGAATTGACCTATATTAAATATATATATATATATTTAAAAACTTAAAATCTTAGAATTTAACACCGAAATAATAAATTTTATTAAAAAGATTTTATTATCTCTTCCTTTTTTATGATTGCGTTGTTACTGAAGGATAACATCTGAACCGTTGGATTTAACTAATAACCCCAATCGTCATATCCAACGGCTGTGAATTATTATCGTTGGTAAAAGACTCAAAGTTACCTTTCTATTAGCAACCATTGATTACGCCACGTCAGCAAAATGACAGAAAAAATAGTTCAGTTTTCTAGTGGGGTCCATCAGGAAAGACCTTTGTCTAAGTTCTGATTGACTAAAAAAAGGGAATTAATTAAAAAAAAAAAGTAAAAATAAATATAATAATAATTGAGTAAAGATTTTGGACTCCTCGGCTCGTTGGTTATAAAGTGTTCAAATCAAAGCTATTGAGAAAAAAATCTCACTGAAAGAAATCAGTCTTTGGGGATGTCGTCAATGGAGCCTGACGTTGTTGAGATCCCTCCTCCTTCTCCTTCGATCGCTTCTGGCTCTAGAACTCGTTCTCGTAAACCCATAAAGGTTTGATCTTTTTCTTCTGATTTTATTAGAGAAAAAATATTGTTTTAGCTCTACAATTTTACTGATTTACCTGGAAAAAGTGAAACTTTAGTTCTCTTAAAGCATCATTTGATTCGTGATGATCATCTGAGTTTGTTTGTGGTGTTTTAGGGTTTTGTTTTGATTTAGGGTTTATCTGGGTTTTGTTAGCTCTGGTGAAAGAGATCAGTTTTATGTTTTGGGCAATTTTTTAATTTTTTTGATCAAATCTTAGTTGATGTTTTGTCTTGTTGTAGGCTATAATCCCTGAAGTGATTGATGTGGAGAATTATGAATTCAGAAATGGTAATAACAATGTTGTTGATAACAATAACAAAGGGAAGGCAATACAAGTTGATTCCTTTGCTTTCAACAATGTTCAATCTCATCATCTTCATCAAACTTCATCTCCTCTTAACTTAGACTTGTTCCAAGACTCTTATGATCTTAATTACCCTTTTGCTAATCAAGTGATGGAGGTTGATAACTACTCAATGTTTCAAGATGTTTTAGATCCTAAGAATGTTCCAGCTGGTGAAGAGATTATGGTACCTTGGGGTTTGGATTCGAGCAATGGAACTGCGGAAGCAAGTAAAAACATGTTGAGTAATCAAGCAATGATTGCAATTGGAAACTTGTATCTGCCAACTACTACTCATGTTCCTCAACAGTGGGACTTTTTTTCGGGTTTACCTCAGAACAATCAAGCTATGTATTCTTCTGCATCGTTCTCTATGGTTCAGCCTCAGACTCCTGATATAGTGATGATCCCTGCTCCTCATTTAAACTCCTATATATATGATGCTTCTGCTAGTTCTTCTTGTCCTGTATCGGCTGCCGTTGTTTCTTCAACTCAGGATTCTTCCAATATTAGGAAACTTAAGGAAGAGTTTCTACGGGATTTTAAAAGATTCGACACAGTTGATGATTTCTCAGATCATCACTATGCTTCTAAGGGAAAATCATCAAAACAGGTGATGATAAGTTATCTTCTTTAATCATTCTTTCATATAACCTTAAAGCTAATCCTCTCTTTTATCTTATCAGCACTCGAAGAATTGGGTTAAAAAGGTTCAAGCAGATTGGAAGATTCTTGAGAATGATTTGCCAGGTTTGTATAAACACTATGCATATGCAGAGATCAATGCTTGCAATATATATGTTCTTTTTTTAAATTTCACTATTTTCGCAAACAGAGACAATATTTGTTAGAGCTTGTGAATCAAGAATGGATCTTTTGAGAGCTGTAATTATTGGACCTGAAGGAACACCTTACCATGACGGTCTCTTCTTTTTCGATGTTCAGTTCCCAGATAACTATCCTTCAGCTCCACCAGTATGTATTTAAGAACATTCTCAATACATAATCTGTTTCTTTCGAACCGTTACTGACTCTTGAAGTTCATTTTGTTGTTTAACAGAAAGTTCATTACCATTCTGGTGGACTTAGAATCAATCCGAATCTTTACACTTGTGGCAAAGTATGTTTGAGTCTTCTTGGTACTTGGAGTGGTAACACTAGAGAGAAATGGCTACCAAAGGAGTCTACAATGTTACAGCTTCTTGTCTCAATCCAAGCACTCATCTTGAATCAAAATCCATACTTTAATGAACCTGGTTACGAACGAACCAAAGGGAGTGCTTCAGGCGAAAAACATTCTAAAGCTTACAGTGAAAATGTATTCATATTGTCTCTAAGAACAATGGTTTACAACATGAAAAGACCACCACTGGTAAATAAATACTCAAAATCTCTCATCCATTTAAATCTGAATCCTTTTTGGAGTTAAAACTATTGTTGTTGTGATGAATTTGCAGCATTTTGAAGAGTTTGTTCAAAGCCATTTCTTTGTTCAGTCTCATGACATAGTAAAAGCTTGTAATGCTTATAAAGATGGAGCTCCTCTTGGTTCAATAGTTAAAGGTGGAGTTCAAGATGTTGAAGAAACTAGCCAAAGTGGTTCCAAGAAGTTTAGGATTGATGTAGCTAGTGTTATGAAGACAGTGGTTGATGAATTCGTTAAACTAGGTGTTAAGGAGCTTGAAGAGAAACCAAAACCTCCTGAGAACAATACTGATCAGAGTAATAAAACAAACCGTAAGAGAAACAGATCATCGAGGTGAGCTAAAACTACCATTGTTTCTTGTCTTTTTGTTTAATGATTCTTGAAAGAACTGAGAAGAGAAGTAATTTTCATATATGTACAGTTACAGTTCATATAAAATTGTATGACTTTATCAAAATCTCATATGTATTTTTAAAAGATTATTTTAAGTTTATCAAGTTTTTTATTTTTTTATTATTGTTTTTTGGTAGCATCAAAGAATTTCTCGCAAATATGGGACGCTGCGTTTTTCAAACATGAAGACTTGAAGAAGAAGGTATTGAGAAGTAGAAGACGAATCCAAGTTTTTTTTTTTTAATTTTTAATAATTTAGAGATCTTTGAAAGAAGAAACAAATAATATCTATCTAAAGCTTAGTTTAATTACAAGAACAATGCAAAGTGGTTTTGTCATGAATCTAACAAGTCTTTACGACAAGTAGGACATGTTAAATGATTCTTAAGCCAAGCATCAATACAAAGAGCATGATACATATGTTTACAAACTGGGAATACTCTGTATTCTTCATTAACGATGTAACCACTAAGACAAATCGCACATTCTCTTGACTCAAGTGATCTTTCTTTGTCTCCTTCATTGTTACCTTGTGGAACAAGAAACTTTGGAAGTAGGGTTTCGATTGCGTTTTGTCTTAACCCTTGTCTTTTTTCTTCTCTTTCGTTTGATAATCGTAGTTCTGTTTGGATGATTGCATGGTACGTAACGAGTCTACTACGTTGTCGTTGACTTCTTTGTACTCCGAGTTCAAGATCTAGGTGAAGACATGATCCTAAGAATGGTCGGAGAATACAGTCAATGATGATGTAGATTACAAAGATGATCGCTGAGGTTGCTAGAAGAACAATGAATAAGATGCAGAGACAAATGAAAACGGCGACGCCTATTACGGTGATGAAACTAAACATATCTTCTTCTGAACTCATCATGATTATTGTCTTTTAAGAAACAGGTTTAGGGTTTTGTTCAAAATGTTGACTTTAAGGTAAGACTTAAAACAGCTTTATATATATTTTAGTCATGAAAAAAAAAAAGCTGGAATTTTGTTGTTCACAGTGTGGATTTCTAATTTTAGTTTTTTGTTTCAAATTTATATCTAATGTGTTTCTGTTTTTTTTTTAAAATTAAAATGTATTTATTTCTCAAATAGTTAGAAAATGACTTAAACCTTATCTGTTATTTGAAAAATCCACAACTAATATTTGCTGGTTTTAATTAAATAACTTGGGTGATTTTGAAGGTTTTTTTTTTTGTTGTCATTTTATAAAAATAATAATTTAGTATTAAAATCATGAAGTTTAATTAAACCGGACCAAACCGGTTAATTTCTCGCTGGATCGGTCACCGCTTCTCAACAAAAACTATTTCTCTCTCTCACTCGCTCGCTGTATACGGAGGAGCAAGCAAAGTGAAGATGACAGTGTGTTCAACAGCCTCTTCTTCGTCTTCGTCTTCTCAGAAGGCATGGATTATACACGGGATCTTGGCTGGGACAGCTATTGTAGCTGCAATTGGTGCACATGTGTATCTGCTTAGATCCAGGAAATTCCGGAGCCGGGTCGTTGGAATCATACCCGCCCGTTACGCTTCCTCTAGATTCGAGGGTAAGCCTCTCGTGAAAATCCTCGGCAAACCCATGATCCAGGTTCCTCTACAGTTACTTAACTTCTCTGATTATCACTCTATGTTCGTTCATATATGTTGGATCTAACACAAAGTTATGATCTTTTTGCCCAATCTCCTGATGTCTTCTTAGAGAACTTGGGAGAGGTCTAAATTAGCTACTACGCTCGATCACGTTGGTAATGTTGACTCAACATCTCTACTGTTTCCGGTTATAAACATGAAAAATCTCTACTTTTGATGTCTGATTTGTTGTGTTCTTAACTTTATCAGTTGTAGCTACCGATGATGAAAGGATTGCTGAATGTTGTCGTGGATTTGGTGCTGATGTTATCATGACTTCAGTTTCTTGCAGAAATGGTCTATACATTGATGTTTTGTTTTTTCGTTTACAATATGGTTTTGTGGCTTAAGCTTTGTATTATTTGGGTGATATGTAGGCACTGAACGATGCAATGAAGCACTAGAAAAGCTAGAGAAGAAGTATGATGTGGTTGTTAACATTCAAGGAGATGAACCTCTCATTGAGCCTGAGATTATTGATGGTGTAGTCAAAGCACTTCAGGTTCTTTAGTTTTGATTTCTTATTATGTTTCATCTTGTAATGGATTTAAGATCCTTATACTTCTTCAACTCCTCCTGGTTTGATAATCAGGTTGCACCGGATGCAGTGTTTAGCACAGCAGTGACATCATTGAAACCAGAAGACGGGTTTGATCCTAACCGAGTTAAATGTGTGGTAGATAACCGTGGCTATGCTATCTATTTCTCAAGGGGTTTGATTCCTTATAACAAGTAATGTTTTGTTTTATTTCTTCTTGTGTGTATTAGTTAAATGAATTATCTTGATTATCGATGTTTTAATCCGGTTTAGGAGTGGTAAAGTCAATCAAGATTTTCCATACATGCTCCATCTTGGAATTCAGGTTCCGAGCACTCGAGTAGCCGGTTTCTCTTAACTCTTTATCTATTACCTTCTAATCTTTGGTTATGTTTGTTTTTTGTTGTCAGAGCTTTGATTCAAAGTTTCTGAAAGTATATTCAGAACTTCAACCAACACCATTACAGCTAGAGGAGGATCTAGAACAGCTTAAAGTCCTTGAGAATGGTTATAAAATGAAGGTAAACAGATCATCATCATCCCAAGCCTTTGGCTTAGAGAATTAAGTAAGTAAAGGAACTAATGTTTAAATGTTGGTTTGCTTATAGGTTATAAAGGTTGACCATGAAGCTCATGGAGTTGATTCACCTGATGATGTTGAAAAGATCGAGTCTTTAATGCGTGAAAGAAACATGTCCTAGTCTACAATGAAGCTCATGGAGTTGAACCCTTTGCTCATGAAGCTCATGGAGTTGAACCCTTTGCTCATGGAGTTGAACCCTTTGCTCATGGAGCTCATGGAGTTGAACCCTTTGCTCTTTTTTTCTTGAGACTTTTGTTATAAGATAAAAATGTTTTTTTGATAAGAATCTCAGTTTGAGTTTAATTAAGACAAAGGTTACAGAAGCAATAAAGCAAAATTTTAAAAGTATAACAATCATTACTCAGCAGAATCTGACTCGTTTACCTCATCTGCATCAGTTTCACCTTCTACTTCATCTTCGGACTCTGTATCATCATCTTCGGACTCTGTATCAGATCCGTTTTCTTCGTCTAAGTCCTTTGCTTTATCATCTTTCTTGAGATCTTTCTCAGCAAAGAAATCTTTTTGGACAGGAACAGTCTTCAGTTGTTGGGAAGACATGATTCCAGCAATGGCTTTCAATGCAGCAGCAGATTGACTGTTATCAGCAATGGCTTCTTTATCAATACCTGGCACTGTTGCTTCTGCTTCTGCTTCTGCTTCTGCGTCTGCTTCTGAAGTCACATCGTCTAGCTTAGGAGGTGGTACAAAGAAAGGTATGCGACCTCTTTGCCAGTCATGGAGTATCATCTTTGCTCCTGTCATCAAATCAGGCTCTCCACCCTGAAACAGAAGTAATCATTGAGCTTTATCTCTAACTTATCGGCTGCGAGTAATGAAAGAGTAATGAAATGAGAAAACACACCTTCAACAGTTTGCCAGATGATTTGCATAGCTGAAGAAGAAAGTCATGATCATCCTCCCTGCAAATAACGCCGGTATGAGAGGATATATAAGCTTGTTCGAAAACTAGGGATGAAGAAGAATGTTCCTTACCAGTCCTCTATTTTATATGCTCTCTGCAGATGCTCTTTTTTAACACGCCTCAGAACTTCTCCAATGTGCTCAGATGCATCTTCCAGGTTTGTAACTCTTACCTGGATCCAAAAATATGAATCAGCAAATTGATGCAGTAGTTACCATAAACCACAAGAAACTTTTCTCTTATACCACATGAACCAAGAAATTTAGAGCTATGGTAAAAATCCAAATTTCCAAATAATAAAAATTACAACGAATACAAGACACATACCACTCCTTTGAGGACAATATCTGTCTCAGAATCATGGCTTTGGTAGACAACTCCAGGACAATCAATCAAGAAAATCCTCTTAGTTAGTGTGATGTATTGCCAGACCTTAGTCTCCCCTGGAATTGGAGCAACTTTGCAAACCTAAAAGAACAGAGAGACATGGAGATATATAAGCACATGTAAACTGGAAATTTAGGGTGTTTAATAAGAGGGTCACAGAAGTTTTTTACATTTTTAGTACGCAATGTGTTGATAACCGAAGATTTTCCAACATTTGGATACCCAACAAATCCAACAGAGATGGCTTGCTTGTCGCTTTTTAGCCGAGCAAACTGCCTTAACACTGACAGAAGCGAACCCTGGAAGATCAAACAATCATTCAGTGAATAGATATCAAGAGAGAGTCATAGGTTGCTAACAAGACTTCACAAACTAAAAAGAAAACATAAATCAAAAGACCAGAGGGGCTCAAGGGCTTTTAAAGTACCTTTCCAAATGACTTGTTGACACTTGCATGGAAAGCTAGAGTTGGATATTCCTTTGATAATATTCTTAACCATCCTTTTGTAGCCCAAGCAGGTACAAGATCACACTTTAAAGCAAACACAAGAAAGACACAAGTATACATTAAGCATTTTTAAATAAGAACAGACAACAGAAAGGTGAAAACAACTAACCTTGTTCAACAACAAAATCATGTGTTTATGTTTGTGATGCTCTTTCAAAGTTTTCTCTAAATGATGACACCTAGTACCTTGTGGATCCCTAGCATCTAAAACCTGCCACATACACAACAACAACAAAGAAATTAACCTAAAAATGTCTCTTTCACTAACTCAGGTAAGGTGAATCGAAGCATACCTGGACAACAACATCAGAAGAGTCAATGACTTTATAAAGCTCACCCCAAATACGCTTGCTCTGTCCCTTCTCAAACATTGTATGTCTAACAAGATCTCTAAACCCATCTACTTCTTCTCCTCCTTCACCAGAAGGACCCGACCCATTCTTCTCCTCAAATGCATCTTCAGTATCGAACAAAATGTTACTATGGATCATATCGTATATAACAAGTAAAACATGAAGAACGCAAAATATTACCCTGAGATTCATATGCTTTCTTAACCAAAGCTTCATAATCAGAAGCCACAAGCTTTGGTCGTTTCCTTTTAGTTTTCTTTCCAAAAGCATCTTGAAAAGGTTCCATATCAAGTAAATGAACTCTCGATTGCTTTAACAAAACAAAAAACAAAATTCAACTTTGATAATCAGAATTAAACTCAGGTTTTAAAAACCTTTTACCTTCTTGTTATCAGTTAAAAGAGACATAGGCAACTTCCTCTCTTTCAAGATCACATTATAATTACTTGACATCTTAGTTTGAAGCTCTTCTCTGAAGTATTCAAGCTCTTTCTGATTCACAACACGAGTATTCCCTATATTGAATACACAAACACATCAAAATCAGATCAATATTGAAAGAAATTTAGCATTTCAAAATATCGAGTTCAATCCAAAAAAACGAACCAAACCATCGTCGATCAGGTGCGATTCGTGAGTTAGGCAATTCCTTTGATTGGTACTCATTGCTAAGGATTTTACCGC
>KE157487.1:99976-118943 GCA_000411055.1 Leavenworthia alabamica
ATTTAAGCCTCGCGCGCATGTGAGATTAGACTTAAACAGACATAACGGATAAGATAAGAATAGTAAAAAAAAAGGTAACTGTAAAATTGACAGTTAAAAAAAAAAACAATTGGATAAGAACACATCGAGATCAACGAGACAAGTCATCGCCACGTCTATTTTATTGACTTTTTATAATAACTAAAAAAATCCACAAAAAAAACAAAACCCTATAAAATCGAACTTGATTCATCTTTTGTAATAACATAAACACATTTACTCATTTATCCAAACACCAAAAAAAAAACAATGTTGGCTATATTTCAAAAGACGTTTGCTCATCCTCCAGAGGAACTAAACAGTCCGGCGTCTAATTTCACCGGAAAAGATCCTAAACTTCCCGGAGAAACTCTCTCTAACTTCCTCTCTCATTATCCAGACACCTCTTTCTCCATGAACTTTGGTGACTCAGCTGTTCTTGCTTACGTCCGTTCTCAAAACTCTCATCGTCAAAGGTTTAATAAGATTTCTCTTTTAACACAATTTAATAGTTTTGTTTCTTAACCTAAAAAAACTAGTTTTTTTCAGAATGTTTTGTGGAATCGATGGAATCTACTGTGTATTTCTTGGAACATTGAATAATCTTTGGGATTTAAATAAACAATATGGTTTAACTGGAAAAACATCAAATGAAGCTATGTTTGTAATTGAAGCTTATAGAACACTTCGTGATCGTGGTCCTTATCCAGCTGATCATGTTCTTAGAGGTCTTGATGGTAGTTTTGCTTTTGTTGTCTATGATAACTCAAACCTCTTCTGTTTTTTCAGCTCTGGTAATAAAAACAAAACAAAACTCAAAACTTTCATTATGAGATTTGTTTCTCAAAATGTTATTTTGTTTTCAGGGATCTGATGGAGTAGAGAGTTTATATTGGGGAATAGCTGGAGATGGATCTGTTGTTATATCTGATGATCTTAAGATTATTAAACAAGGTTGTGCTAAGTCATTTGCTCCTTTTCCGACAGGTAAGTTTAAACAGTTTCAGTTAAAGAGTTTTGAGACTTTGGTCTGAATGTTGTTGTTGTTATGTTTTGAAGGTTGTATGTTTCATAGTGAAACTGGTTTGATGAGTTTTGAGTATCCAAAGAATAAGATGATGGCAATGCAAAGGATTGATAGTGAAGGAGTTATTTGTGGAGCTAATTTTAAAGTTGATACTTTTTCTAAGATTAATACTATTCCTAGAAGAGGAAGTGAAGCTAATTGGTCTTTGTCTAATATGTAATAATGTAAGAAAATTGAGTTGTTTGTTATTTAAGTAATAAATAAACTTTGTTTGTTCTTTAATGTTAATCAAGAAACATATCTCATTGTATGATTATGTTTGATAATAAGATGAATACTAATGGGTTTTAGGAAAAGTCTAATGGGTTATACTTTATTGGGCCATATTGTAAGGCCCATTAATATGGTTTCATCTGCTTCATCATTAGCTTTGTAATGGTGTCATACTTGGAGATCATCTCTGTAACAACCGCTTGAGAAAAAATGGGAGAACGTTTCTTCCGAAATGAGATGCCGGAGTTTGTACCGGAAGATACCGCCGGAGAAGATGAAACTGGTAAAGATTCGTTGACGAAACTGCTTTCACTTCCGTACAAAACATTCTCCGAGAAGCTTCAGAGATATGCTCTTAGCATCAAAGATACAGTAACTCATTTTTTCAATTTTAACACCATTTTTAGATGAGTTTAGAATCTACTATGTAGCTGTAATCATCAAATTTGTAGCTTTGGTATTAGATTTTGATATGAGGCTACTGATTTTGCAACTCTATAAGGTTGTGTTGGAGACATGGGAAAGATCTGGAAAACGTGTTAAAGACTTTAGTTTGTATACTGGAGTTCTTGGAACAGCTTATCTCTTGTTCAAATCATATCAAGTTACTAGAAATAAAGAGGATCTTAAGCTATGCTTAGAGATTGTTGATACTTGTCATGTAGCTTCAAGAGATTCTGAGTAAGTTTCTTTCTTTTAATAGCCATTTCATTTCGAGTTTATAATCGCGGTTTGGTTCGGGCTTTTTTATCAGGCGAGTGACATTCATATGTGGTCGTGCTGGTGTATGTGCTCTTGGTGCTGTTGCTGCTAAGCATGCTGGTGATGATCTATTGCAAGATCGTTATTTAGCTCGGTTCCATGAGGTTATTTGAAGCTTTATAACTTGAGTTGTACTTTGTTTCGAACTTTCGAGTGATTCAACTTGGTTTGCTTAACAGATTATGCTGCCTAGTGAATTGCCTTATGAGTTGTTATATGGTAGAGCTGGATACTTATGGGCATGTTTGTTCTTGAATAAGCATATCGGAAAGGGCACTGTATCTTCTGCAAGAATGGTGTAACAAAGTTCTAAACTTCTTTGGTTATTTGACTCAAGAAAGTTCGTAAATCGGCAGAACCTTGATATGAACCATCTGATTCTTTTGGTTTTCACAGAGATCTGTGGTTGAGGAGATCTTCAGAGCAGGAAGACAACTCGGAAAGAGAGGAAGTTGTCCGTTGATGTACGAGTGGCATGGTAAGAGGTACTGGGGTGCTGCGCATGGTTTAACCGGGATCATGAATGTTTTGATGTATATGGAACTTGAACCAGATGAAATCCAAGATGTCAAAGGTACACTTAGCTATATGATTCAAAATCGTTTCCCAAGCGGAAATTACCTATCTAGCGAAGGAAGCGAATCAGATCGCCTTGTTCATTGGTGTCACGGCGCTCCTGGTGTTGCTCTCACACTCGTAAAGGCAGCTCAGGTGTATCTAAAACACAGATAAGTGTATATACATATAAACACTAAACTCATTTCTTGATATCATTAGGTTTTTAAGACAAAGGAGTTTGTAGAAGCAGCTATAGAGGCAGGAGAAGTTGTTTGGAACCGGGGATTACTAAAACGAGTAGGGATCTGTCATGGTATCAGCGGAAACACATATGTGTTTCTTTCTCTATACCGATTAACAAGAAAGCCTGAGTATTTATACCGAGCTAAAGCTTTCTCGGCTTTCTTACTTGATAAATCAGAGAAGTTGATCTCAGAAGGTAAAATGCATGGAGGTGATAGACCCTTGTCTCTCTTTGAAGGTATAGGAGGAATGACTTACATGTTTCTTGACATGAATGATCCAACTCAAGCTCTGTTTCCAGGTTATGAACTCTAAAACGTTATAACAACATACTCAATGTAACATAGCTGTAAGATTTTATACATCACAACAAAGACAAATGTGATTAAAAAAGCTTAACGAAGCAAAGCACTAAACATCATCAAATTTGAATAACCTATTGGGAAGTTCTTGTGGAATAAATGACCAAACTTGTTCATGGTTTTGGTGTTCTTGTTCAAGATCTCTTACTAGTAATGAGGGTTTTGGTAATCACCACGAGAACGTGAGTAAGAGATATAATAGAACTGAGAGACAATAGCAGTGAAGAGAGCAAAAGAAGCACCAGCAGCAAACACTCCTTTACGAATCACTTCACAACTTGGAGGATCTTCAACGTTCCACAAGTTTTTGTACTTAGTATGATAAGCATTTCTAATAGAAGCCGCAAGCAAACATATCTCAGCAATCAAGAAAAAAACCCTAAAACCAAATCATGCATGTGTCAGTCAAGTCAAGTCAGATCATCAAGTAACTAATAGTGTATATGTTCAGTACCAGCAAATGAGGAAGAGGACAATGGCACAAGCTCTAGAACCACCAGGGTTAAGAGCTTTACCACAACAGAAACAACGAGTAGCCACCATGATAATAACTTGACTTGTAAAGAGAAGAACAAATGCACCAGCTCCATAACTTGTAGCTATATCTGAGCCATATACACAATACTCATATACCTTCTCCTTATCTAGAACTGACTTACCCTATAAAACAAACACTAACTATTACGAGATCTGAATTGCTCAATAGATTTTGAAATTTTAAAATCAGATCTGATCAAAGAGTCGCACCGACAGAGATTTAGGTATCATAATTCACTATTTTTAGAAATTTAAACACTAATTTCGATAAATCATCATATAAATATATAGATTTCATAAACCAAAATTGACTAAGTTAAGGAGAAGAATCTGAAAGAGAGTAATGATAATGATTTAGATTCTTACGACACTTCTTCTTTGCTCAGCAGCAATGGCTAATCCAACAGCGATTAGATCTAGAATGAACACAATTATTATCACAAGCTTTGAAGCCATGGCTACTTTCTCTCAAGCTTTTTTTTCTCTCTGTGTTCTTTCCCTCGAAGCTGTATCGTTTTATAATAAATAATAAATAGACGAAAATGTCAAGAGACTTGTGACCGATTAAATAAAATAAAATTAACTTCACTATAAAACAATAAGGACAACGCTAATTCGTTGCTTATTCATTTTTTCTAAATTTAATTAATTGTTTAATTGTAATAATTAGGAGGCTTGCACGTGATTTGCAAGTGGTGTTTTGTTTGCTTTATACTTAAAGAGATCATGCCTTGTTTAATAATTAAAGTTCTTTGATTAATTTTCTCCAAAATTAAAATAAATTAGATTAATTCTCTCTAATACCATCAAATGTATTTTATTGGACAAAATTACATTAATTTTTTATTTGGATTTATCAAAAATTATAATTTTTTTATAAAAAGTATATTTTTTATTTAATGTTATAATTTGATGTTTGGGTTTACTATTTATTATTTAGAGTTTAAAATTTTGATTTAGAGATTAGAATTTAGTATTTAAGGTTATGGTTTAATATATAGCGTTTGAGTTTAGTATGTATTGTTTAGAATTTATATAATTTTCTTAAAATAAAATTTAATTTAATTATTAAGTAGTAATTTTGTCTTAAATCAATTTTAGTGGTATTTATGAAATATAAACTAAATTTAGTGGTATTTAATATAATTGACATTAAAATATGTAATTTTTTCATATTCTTCAACTTATTTTTTTTTTTGGGAAAATGAAACGTAGATTAGGAATGTTAATGAAAGATTTAAAGTAAAAAAATTTGAATTTAATAGTAGGAGTTAATGTGTTTAGGTAACAGTCACTATCTTTATTGAAGTCGTATTCAATGTTGTAGATCTAAAACGACTGATCTGGTAACTAGTGGTTATGTAAACAAATTAAATGTCCCTGGTTTAACCGGAATCTGATTTTACCGGTTAGGCACCATAGTTCATCGGAATGTGTCCTAATTAGTGAAATTCTTGGAAATGTAGAATTTAAATCATTGATATTTATTTAAATTCGTTACAAAGTGACACGCTAACTAAAAGTCCAAAAACTTATAGAACTACGCTCAAACCGATACATACCCTACAAATCAATCTTGAATATGATTTTGTCTTCTTCAATTCAAAAGATACATTGTTGGACACCTTTGCCATTCGGATTAAACAGATCGGATTATTAAGTAATCGGGTTGTTCGAAAATTTTAAAATTCACCGAATAAATCGGATTAATCGGATCATAAATTTTATTTAATCGATATTCTATTAAAATTATATAATTTTACTTCAAATTTTAATCCGAATAATCCAAATAACCCGAATAAATTGATTATTTTAAACCGATCCGATCCAAAATCTAAATTATAAATAAAATTGTACCGATAAACTTATTCACTCATATCCGATTAATCCAAATCCGATGTATTCCATATTTTATTGATCCAAACAATCCGATCCATTTGTCTAGGAATATTAATGGATATAAAATTTCGGGTTTATATGCGAACCTAAAAATAAAAATTATAAAAAAAATATTACATAAATACGACTCTATGTTCTTGTAAAAGATTTAATTTATCCAAAAAAGTTATATGAAAATTACGTAATGCACAGAGTCAATTGTCCATGCATAGTAATTAAACATAAACAACAATAAAATAAAAATATGTTTTCTTGTCTCCTTCTTGACTATATTCTCTCAGAGTATTTGTGGAAAGTTTATAACCTTTGTCGGCCCAAATTATTATACAAAACATTCAAAAATAAAATTAAAATTATCGGATGGTCCATTGATACTGTAGTCCACATGCATATATACAACTTCTTACATGGTTCAGTAATGCATGGATGCAATCACTGTCCCTTTGCATTACACTTATGAGAATAATAACTCGTACGTTAGGAGAATCAATTTTTCAAAGACATGAGTTATAGCTTCTTTGACGGGAAATGGTCAAAACCTAATTCAACGACATTATATTATTTTTCTTAGTCTTTATTCTTCTTGTTACCTATATTATTCAACATGTATTATATTTTCATATTCAAGATTAAAAACATGTCTAATATTTTACCTCTCATTATTTTATTATTTTTTATAATAAACAAATTAACCAAAAATTGAATGCATCCCAAGTTAGTATAGTATTCTCCAAATAAATCATATACTTTAGTTATGAAATTTATAAACTCTTTAGGGTTTACATTTTCTATATTATTCTTATGAGATTCTCTGTTTCAAAAAAATGATTTGGTGACCCCCTCATAAATGAAAATTGTCTTAATATAATAGTATAGTACATTACATAATTGTTTTATTTTTCATCCAACAAATATTTATATAAAATTATATTATGGAGAGATAATTAATAAATGTTTAATTATTTCATAGATTTTAATTATCTAAGCACTGAGAAATGGTCTTGGAAAACATTTTTCTACTCTTATGAATATATATTTTTTATTTTGTTTATAAAAATCGATTTTATGTAATTTTTATTTTTTGAAATTATAAGGTAATCAGTATGTTTCTGGAAAAATAATAACTTATCAATATAAAATAAAAAGCATAAAAAATTGAAATGATAAACAATAAGTAAAAAATGTTTTTAATATATTAAAATCAAAATATTAATAATAAAATAAATATATTTATATATTTCCTTGACCTGGCCAATTAACGTCTATTAAACATTCCTCTTATGTTGTTCAAAATCCACCATTGCTCGTCTTGTCTTCTTCTTCTTCCATTCAAGCCCATTAATCCACGACATTATATATATATATATATATATATACAAATACATAAAGCTACACATACTCATAATATACCTTAAAGCTTTATTCATCACCCTCAACTTCAATCGATCTCTAAACCATGATCTCTAGCGTTATCAACTTCATGAAACAATCAAAACCCATAAAGCTAAACCCTAAATCCTTTCTTGATCTTCTCTCTTCTTCATCACCAACCAAACCAAAACCTTTACACGACGTGTTCATCAACCACAGAGGTTCCGACACAAAGAGAAACATAGCAACTTTACTTTACGACAACCTCAAATCACGTAACTTACGTCCATTCTTGGATAGTAAAAACATGAAACCTGGAGATAAGCTTTATGATCATATAAACCAAGCGATTCTTACTTCTAAAGTAGCTGTTACTGTTTTTTCTCCAAACTATTGTGATTCTTATTTTTGTTTGCATGAGCTTGCTTTGATAATGGAGTCCAAGAAAAGAGTTATACCAATATTTTGTGACGTTAAACCTTCACAACTTGATGTTATGATTGAGAGAGTTGCATGTTCTGATGATGAGATCCAACGGTTTAGATGGGCTCTTCAAGAAGCTAAAGATATCGTTGGACTTCCCTTCGATTCATATAAAGGGTAATTTTTATATTTTTATACAAATAAATAAAAATTATGCTCAATTCCAATTATACTTTTTATTAAGTTTATTATTAAATTAACTCATTTTTTTATTATTTAGGAATTTATCGGAGGTTGTGACAGTTGCATGTGATGTTATTGTCGAAAGGTTGGTTGAGTTAGACAATGAAGATGGAACCATGGAAATGTAGAGGCCTTGGAAGAACTTTAGTTAATTATTTTCTTATAAACCTAAGAGTAATTAATTTAATTTATTCATTCATTGATATATATCTTAACATATGAATAGTTGACATAAGAGTCAACGAATTTTTTTATTGAGGAATAATAATGTTCTTAATTATTTGTACATTTTCATTGTTGTGAGTGACAAGTAATTGCTATACGTAAGTTCAACAAATCTATAAATAAAGTGTTAACTCGTTGGGATAAAATTATGAATATATTACTAAAAATATATATATATATATATATTGATATAATTTTCTTTTAATTTAAAATTTTATTTATATATTAAAACAGTTATTTAAAATATTTTACAAAAATTATTTTAAATTTTAGTATTTTATAATGTAAAATAAAATTAGTTAAAATAAACTACAAAATAAGGTAAAATTATGTTTTATACTTTAAAAATTAACAAACAAATTAGTATGATATATCTTTCTATTCTAGTAAAATATAAATTTATTTTTTAGTTATAACTATTATAAATATTNTCCTAAACAAGCTTTAAAACAAGACAGGATTAGTTAAAGCTAAAGTTCCACTGACTGTAAGAATCCATAGATCATGCTTTGTTGCCAAATAAATAATTTTAAATTTAATACATACGCCTGACGTCACTGTATACGTATAATTCATCGCTCTCAAGTCTTTGCCTCCATGCCTTTGTGAATATATTATATATGATGGTTTGAGTTTTTTTTCTTTCAAGAACTAATAAATTTTTATATTATTTATTATTTTATCTTTAGTTAATGGTATATAGTTTTATTTGATTGATTAAAATAATAAAATTATAAAACTAAAATTATAAAATTTACCAAATATTTTAAAAACATAAAATAACAAATAAAATATTGTTTTTTAAAATATAAAATTACATATAAAAATGAAACAAAGAGAGTACAATAATTAAAATTGGAACATCTATTATATTAAATGTAGTTAACGAGATAAAATAATATTTTTATTGGACTAGCCAGTTAATAATTATTTATTTTGCATTAACTATTTTTAATGTTTTTTCTATTAATTATTTTTTAAATACATTAAGTTACAAAATTAGATTCTTTTCAAGTATGAATAATATCTATTCTTTCAGTTCCATAATATTTAATTTTATATTTTTTACCTACAAAACTAAAAAAACAATTTATTTAGCTATATAGTTACTCAAATTTTTAAATAATTAATATTTTTTAATTATCTATTTAATATTTATTAATTTTAATTTAATTTATAATTTTATTAAATAATAATAAAAATTATATATTATAAAACACTCAAAAATTAGAAAATCAATTATTATGAAACGGAATATTTTATGTATTAATATTGTTTCAGAACACCAATTTTAATCGTAAATAAAAATAAGAAATCAAACATATATAATAATTAACTTACCAATTATAGATAAAAAATACAAATGCAAACAAAATAAGACCATATGTAAACTATATATTTATAATAACATAATAATTATATATACGATCGAGTCTATGACATAGGGTTGCTAGTGACTTACTATTAATAGAACAAAAGTAAAGCATCACATGTTCAAAGCACTAAGGTACAAAAAGTTACACTTGACCACATTCTTCTATTAGAGCATTGATCATTTGGTTGCTTTTTATTACAAAAGTTATTGTTATGAAGAATATTATATATATATATAGTAAACGGGTAAAATTTGAATAAAATCATTATCATATGTTATATCTATTTTTATGTATGATTTATTTGTTATTATGTATATATGTATTTTTGCATATGAATCATATGCATGTATAATTTTTTTTATATATAACTCAGCTAATCCGGTTGAATTAGAGACCGTCGGTTCTGATATAGTTTAGGGTGGCAAGCACATATTGCATATCAGTGCATCGTCCCCCGACACAGACTAATCTTGAGATCCGGGGAAACCATATGAAAGTTCCGAAAAAAATTATACAAGTCCTGACATGTATAATTTTTTTTTTGTTAAAAATATGCATGTGTGAATAAATGTACGTAATTATTTACAAAAACACTTTGGAGAAATAAGTATTTTTGTTTAAATTATTAATTTTTGTAAATTCGAAATCATAACATGTAATATAAAGTTTTTATGTGAATTTATGACAAAAATTAATTATATTTTAAGCAAAATTTTGCATCTTACATCTTGGCCACACATAAACATTTTTAGTAACAATAAAACTTAGATTTTTATAAGTTCCAAAATTAGTTCTTTATTTTGGAATTACATATCCTCGAGATCAAATCAAAACCACAATTTTCATTACAAGGAAGTAAGCATCATCCAAACATGTTGTCGGGTTTATTTATATATTTAATTAAATATAACATAATGACTAAATTAATTACGATTATAATTATAGAATTCTAAGATGTACGATAAAGTACATGTTTATTAGTTATTACTAATGATTTTAAGTTGTGAGACAAGACAACAATTTGTCTAAATTTTTTGTTTAACGACAAAAAAAATAAAAACAAACAAACACAAACAATATTTTAAATGGAGATTATAATTATAATTATAATTAATCCACAAACAATGTTGTTATCTTCTATTTTATTTAATTAACAATAATATTAAAATGATAACATTGTGACTTATCTCAAATATGTTGGTAAGACTTCATTTTATAAACATTCTTGAATCTTAAATACAACATTGGGCTCCACATTTCACAAAACACATAATTACTTTATCTTAATTTAATTTCATAACAATCTCATATTTTGAAACCTGGCAAAGTTGATGATGGACAAAAGTGACTAATATTTGCTTATCGTTTTAGTTTTGAAAAATGTTATACGTAGTTAATTATTTTTGAGTTAATTATGTAGAAAATAAATTAAGTGAAATATAAATTGATATATTTTTTTATTAAATCTTAAGTGGACACAAATACAATAAACAAAAGCATGACGTGACATATGAAACGTTGTAATATTTTTTTGAAATTTTCCACACCGAACCCAACATCCATTTCCACATCATCTATTTGTTGCCTTATGTGGCATCATGTGGGTCCTACAATAGAGATTGCCACGTGTCGACCTATGAGATCTTTGTTCTGTAAGACAAAGGACCAATCAAAAGTTATTATAAATGATTATGTGATTACACAGCTATGCAGAATTTTTTATATATTATAATTTAAATTTCGATTTCTATAATTCATATTGAATTATAGAAATTCAAATTGTTTAAAATTTTTTATAGAAGTTCAAATTCAGTATATAACAAATATGATTTGTAGGTTTTTTGTTTTGATGCGAACTACGTCTCTATATAACCATCGAATCTTCGATATTTTGTTTTCGAATAGATGATATCTTGTTACAAATTTGTTTATCTAATTTTTTAATCAAATCAGCGGATAGAATTGCAGATTAAACGTGTTTTTTACTATTTATTTTCGACCAAATAGAATAAATTGTCAATTAAAACATATCTTAATAAGAACAAGCGATTTTTCGCAATACTATTGTCTACGAGAAACTTTAAAACCATATCCCAAATTGGTGTAGAGGGTTTGGTTAGAAGATTATTTGCGAAAGTAGACCAAACCAGTTTTAAAAAAAAATTATTACGATCAAAGTTTTAATCGAATGATATTTTTACGTGTCAAAAACTAATGATTTATTTTTATTTATTTGTAAACTCATGATTTTCATTTTTCTTGTTTTTTTATTTCATAATGTGACAACTCATTTTGTAAAGAAGTATGATTATTGGCTTTATCTATTTTTTTCCGGGATAAGCTTTAATTTATGAGTCGATTTTCTCGTGTAAATTGTAACGCTCTAAATTTGTTTTATCACGAGGAAAGTCTTTAAAAAACAAAAAAAAATGATAAATTATTATGCACGAGATTATCGATAAATAACTTTTATTTATTTTTTATCTTTACGTTCATGTTTTTCATTTCACGTAATGATGATACAACTCAAGAGTCACGATTACGAAGCTATATCTTTTCTCGTGTAATTTATAATATTCCAAACTATTTTTCTCGTGTAAAATCTAACGCTCTTAATTGATTTGTAAACCATTTACTCATGTACAAATTATTTTGTAAAGAATCACCGCTACTAAACATTATATTTTCTGGTGTGCTCCAAATTTATTTTTATATTAAAAAAAATTTGAGAATTTATTTTCTTTAAAACTCAAATTATAATATACCATTTATATCCAACACACACATATATACAATAATAATAATTGATTTACTGAAATCATATAAATTTCATATAAAAACTAATGAAGTATATTTGTATTGTGCATGTAAGAAGTACTTTTATTAAACAACTAAAAAATCTTAAAGAAAATAATAAATTAATAATGCAATTTCGTAAATGATTTTTATTTGTATTATTATAATTTACTGAATATAAAAAATACATACATTAATGTGTTGAAAACAATCACTATCGTTTTTAATCTCAATTTCTACGTCATGGTCGCTCGTGTCGAGCCACACTTCAAGTCTTTTTGATAAATATGAACATAGACGATAATGCATGGTTAATAAAGTCATTAATTATCTAAATAAAATGATATAATAAAGTCATTATCAACACTGAAATCTCTAATTTACCCTTATTCATATTGGTTAGTATTGTAATTAAATAAAGATTCGACATGATTAGTCTGACTTTATATACGTGTCGAAATGTCAATACTCTTTGTCTGATTTTAGTACAAACCAAACCACACTTAACTCGGCTTAATTATGTATTATTATTAATTGCATACATATGCTAAATATTAGGGTTTAAAAATAAATAATTTAATATTTATAGCTCAAAACCTACACACATATTTATATAGATATATACACATATAAAGTAATCCGATGGAATTGGCATTTAATAGTAATTTACTAATTTTATTTTGATTATTTTCCAAAAAAATAATTGATTAAAAATATTATCATTATTGTAAATATTTTAAATAATTTTATTTTGATTATTCTCCATCGGATAATTTTTTTTTAAAAAATATTATCATTATTTTAAAAATATTAAAATATAACAAAGTTTTGCAAGTAAATAATTTATTAACGTTCACAACTATAAATAGAAATAGAAATACCAATTTATTAAATGTTATGAATATTTATGGTATTTATACTCGTGTTATATATACGAAGGTGTACGTAGAAAATATTACAGAGGATAATAACCATTTATTTTTGGCGTTATATGTAATCCATTTTAAAATAGAAGAAACTCTGAAACTGTCTCAAAACATTTCTCATTTAAAAAAAAAAAAAAATTATCCGATGGAGAGTACAGATTCCTCCGGTGAACCGGTGCCACAACCAAACCTACCACCTGGATTCCGGTTTCATCCAACCGACGAAGAACTTGTAGTTCACTATCTTAAACGCAAAGCTGATTCTCTTCCTTTACCGGTAGCGATCATCGCCGACGTTGATCTTTACAAATTCGATCCATGGGAACTTCCTGGTAATTTCATCAATTTTACATCATCGTTTCCGATCTGGATTCAATTTTTTTTGAATTTTATTAATAATACAGCGAAAGCTTCGTTTGGAGAACAAGAATGGTATTTTTTCAGTCCAAGAGATCGGAAATATCCAAACGGAGCAAGACCAAATCGAGCGGCTACTTCCGGTTATTGGAAAGCAACTGGTACAGATAAACCGGTTATTTCAAGTAGTGATGGTAATAAAAAAGTTGGAGTTAAAAAAGCTCTAGTTTTTTACAGTGGTAAACCACCAAAAGGAGTTAAATCTGATTGGATTATGCATGAATATCGATTAACCGATAATAAACCGATTACTCATTTATGTGACTTCACCAACAAGAATAAAAACTCTCTTCGGGTATTTTAATTTAATATTATTATTTAATAATATTTAAAAAATCATAGTAATTTTTGATTGGTTAATTTTTTTTAATTCTTTGTAGCTTGATGATTGGGTGTTATGTCGCATCTATAAGAAAAATAATAACACATCATCTCAACATCATCATCATCATCATTATCATGATAATGATAAGGATCTACATCATGATATGATGATTGATGATGATCTTTACCATCATCATCTTCCTCCATCGATTTCTGGTTTTCAAACTAGAACGAATACTTTTCCGACGCTTTTCTCTGATAACAATGATACATCTGCTATTTACGACGGTGGAGGTGGTGGAAGTTTTATGATGAATCAGAATCTTCCATCTGGATCGAAGCAGGAACAGTTATTGCCACCTCCGATGATGATGAAACGGAATATTCCGGCGACGTTTTGGGAAGAGGAAACTCAAGATCCAATGATTGGTGGATCGTCTAAGAGGTTTGATGGTGGCGTTGGAGATTGTTCGAACATTGTTTCTTCTATGGCGCCGCCGCCGCCGCCATTAATGCAGCAGCAAGGTGGTGGTGGGATCTACCAATTGAATAGTTTGAATTGGTACTCTTGAAAATATTATATTATTATATTAAAATTTGATTATTATATTTTGAAAATATTTGTATATGGTTTGAGTAATTTGGGTCATTGGGGATTTAAAATTAAGTTTGTTATTAAATTAAATATATTGGAGAGTTGAGGGCAACATATATAGGTTGAATATATTTTTATTTTATTTTTAATGTTATTATTTAGTAAATGTATGTATTTTTTTTTATTATACTTAGACGTTTGGAGATTGTATAAATTTGATGGATATATATATAATATATTAATAGTTGTAGAAATTAATGTAATGATTTTTATTTAGCTATTTATTTTCAGTGCTATATGTTAATTGTTAATTAAAAACTAAATTATAAAAAACTATATGGGTTAGAGAAAAAATATTAAAGGAAAGAGGCCCAAGGCCCAAGTACCAATTTGACTTGAGTGGGATCCAGTCACCCAGATTCGTGAACAAAAGGATCAAAATATTCCCCACTCGCATAAGTAGCGCGTACTAATAACTCGCTCAAATACATTCAATTTCATAAAATGTAAAATGTTGGCGCGTGAGAATGGGTCAACTTTACCCGTACAAATTACAAACAATTTGAATCCTTTTTATATTGTCTTTGAATTCTTCCGTAATACGGTATTATCTTAAAGAAATCATTCTAAACATCATATAATATCAATTATCTATCGAATTAATATTTTGATTTTTTTTCAAAAGTATCATCGTAATATATTTATCTATCGTAATTAATATTAAAATTATGTTCTTATGAATTATGAATTATAAATTTTTAATTTCAACAATCCTAATTTCATTTAGGAAATAATCCACAATTTTAGAAAAAATAAAAAATAAAAATTAGGTATAATAAAAATAAAATAGATAAGAATAATATAGATTAAATAAATAAAATAATAATAATTAATAATATTATATATAATAATAGAAAATAAACTAAAATTTGATGTAAACTTAAATAATATTTGATATACAAACATTACGTAAAATAAAATAAAACTATTTATAATAGTGTAAAATTATATAAGATAAAAATACTTCAAACTATCAATTTTATTATTATGCATATTTTTATTATTACATAATTATTTTAAAGTACTTTTATGAATAATTTATACTTAAGTCTTTCATAATAATAAAAGTTTAAATAATTTTATGAGTATAATTTAAAATTTCAAAATGTTTTATAAATATTTTTTATGAGTGAGACAAAATAAATATATTGATTTATTTAGATTCTTCACATAAATAAATAAACCATAAAAAATGAAATAATATAATATCCTTAAAAACAATACATATGTGATGCAAATATTTCAACAATTGAAATTGGTCCAACTTTTAATTTCAACATACCCTGGATTAATGGTAGCCATGCAAGGCATTTATTCATTTAGTCAATCTCAAATTCTTTTTTACATTTTTATATTATTTTATATACCTAAAACTTTGAATATCTCTATGGATTTGGTTGCAAAAAAAAAAACGTGACCACATGAAATATTTATTTCCTTATGTAATCTTTCAGATTCCATATTGGTAACGTATATATATATATAAAATGTATTACTATATCAGCGTCCGACCTTAGCTCAGTTGGTAGAGCGGAAGACTGTAGTCTGTGACAGCAAATCTTTAGGTCGCTGGTTCGATTCCGGCAGGTCGGATTAATTTTGTTTTTCTTTTAATCTAACGTAGAGCCCATTAAAGCCCAGTCCCATTTATGTTTTTGTCCAAACTTCAAACCCAATTTATTTCTACATTGAGCCCATTAAAGCCCAGTCCCAATAATTCGATCCAGTAACTTGAAAGTCAATTTTCATTTTGACCTATGCCAATTTATTTTCTTTATGTTCACATATGATTGAGTTGATTCAAACAAAGAATTATCAATAAACATGTAAAATCAAGTAGTTGTAATAGTATATTATAGTCATCGTTATTAATTGTTTTATTAGGTTCAAAATAATTATATTATATAAATGATATTTTTTCTTTGAAAGCAACCATATTTATTTATGTCCACAATATCCTCGTATATATTTTATTCTTTTTAGGATCATCTGGCCACAATAAAATAAAGGGATTTTCAAGTTTAAAATTCAGCATTTTTTAATTTATATATTATACTATGAAATAATAAATGTAAATATCGTTGGTGAATTGAGAACAAAACAGTTCACATTATTTTATTTTTATCGTTAATAATTAATAATATTTGAAGTAGATAAAATTGGGAGGAGAAGAAGATAATCTCATCCGCCAACTGTATTGCCACGTGTCAGTTACTCACATCTTCTTCACGACACGAATCCTTTGTCACTAAGACAAACCATAATGACATTAAATACAGAGAGACTTTGTACTCTTTGTCCAACTGTAGTTTCATTGTTTTGTCTCAATGATAAAACTTGTAAATATTTTAAGAAATTAAAATAAAATTATTTTATGTTAGTGTATAAAGTAAAGAATACGAAATTGTATGTATGCATGTACACTAATTCACAGATATATTATTAATTAATTTAATGTCATAAGTTATATAGTTTTTTTCTCTTCGATTTAACGAATATAATGTTTTCTTGGTTGATTTTTATTTATTTATTTAATGTAATTTATTTATAAACTGAAGAACATGTTATTTAATGTGAGTTCTACGTCTATGTCTCATAGTATTAAATTTCATTTACATTTTAAAAGTCACCACACGAGTCAATAATTCAAACTTTAATTCTTTATCTTAAATATTTTCTTATTTATAACCACATAAATAAATAAAAAATCTCCAAACCACATTTGAAAAAGGAACACACAGAGAACATTCTTCTCTGAAACCCATCTTGGTCGTATCTAAAATATCTTTATTTTGTTCTTGGTATAAATCTAAACTAAGTATAGTTAAGAAGAAATGGTTTGTTTCTGCTTCTTGGTTGATCAGAAAAGGAAAGTGAAACGGAGTAAACCGGCGGCTGGAAGTTGCTCACGGTGTGGTCGTGGTGCAAGCATCGCCGACATGAAGACTTCGACAAGATTTTGTTTAATTCCTATCTATTGGAGATCTTGGAGAGCTGTCTTTTGTAGTTTCTGTGGCTCTGTTCTTAAGTCTTATCGTTAAGTCAGAATCACTTACTGGTTTATTTATTTTATATTATGATATTATTAGAACACAAAACTATATATTATATGTGTTTGGTGGTAATGATATATACTATAGAGATATCTTAGGGTTTTTGTTGAATATTATTATATGATTCGATCTACTTATAAAATGATTTTTCTTGACATGTTGAATCTCTTGTAAATACACAGAAACTATATGGTTTTAGTCTTGGTGTTGGTGTGATTAGTTATGTTGAAGATTTTATCTAACTTTTTCTAAATTATTTATGAAATTGTTTGTGTATTCAAAACCATTCTAAAACTATAGTATATTACTTTAATATATTAACTTAAAAACTGTAAAAATGATCCCGATTCATATGTATTAACTTGTTCATATCATTTTCATAATATTAACTCCAACGTGAATTGATAGAATCCGACAATTACAATACGTAGATCCAATCTAGATCTGATGTGTAATGAGAACATCAACACCATGTGTAATAAATATCATACCAAGTTTTCCACCATTACGTACAAAAACATTGACACGTTTCATTCTTGTCGCAAAACCTTCTTAAAGAATCATAAACATAGGGAAATATCTACGATAGATATTTTATTAGTCTTTGTTATAATTTATTGGTACAACCAAAGTTAGGCATACACATTAATACTAACAATATTATAAATTTTTTGACAACGTAAATTAAGGGGAAAAGACTATAGTCTATATATTAGTAATATGTATATGAGAACCTAACGCCATTAATATTACAATTAATAACTCTATGAAATGGTAAATGATTATCAATAATCTTCAAAACATTTGAAGAGCTATAAATTTATATTTCTTATTGTATTGGACGTACAGATTAATGAGTGGCGAAGTTGACATAACACGTGTTTATGGGCCTTACGACGAGTTCCAATATTATGGGCCCTAATAAAACCCATATATGTGTGCTTATTAAACCCAAATTTAAGAAGGTTTGAAGGAAAAATATATATATTTTACTAGCAGTAACTTAATCTTAAATGTTCGATTAATGTATCTTTGATTTTTTAATTACTAGCTACTAAAATAACTATATACTATAAATGTATATATTTAATTACCCATGTGTGTTTTTTTTGGGGTGTAAAATGTTATAAAATAAGAATAAGAATACGAAAACATATCTCTAATGAAATATCTGAATAAGTGCGTATCCAAGTATAATAAGATGGTGCATGTTAATTATTAGTATATATTTGGTTTTAGTTTATATTTTTTTTAGTAAAATAATTATGACGTAAGAAATGAGAAGGAACATGAAACATGGATATAGTTTGGTTGGTCTGTAAGTAAAACAACTTAGCTGGATCGCAATGTTTGAAGAAAGAATCTGAGAGCAAGACATGTTACGTTGAAAATCTTATAAACGAAGAGACAACGCTACAAGAAAACATCTTAAAACTGACGGGCAAAACCGTCACAATTCTGTCAGAAATAGATAATTTT
>KE157489.1:0-16281 GCA_000411055.1 Leavenworthia alabamica
GTTTCCATAGCTGCGGAAGTAGTATGGAGAGTTTGCTTTGTTTGAGTCTGATGTGGTTTAACAACACACTTGAATAGCAGTTCGATTCTGTAAAACCTATATTCTTGTCCCTAGTTACCTAGTGTCTTCTTAATCTGTCTTTAAACTCTCTGTTATTTGCAATTTGATTTGATGCAGAACACAAACATCTCTTTCACTCTGTTTTAGCTTAGTTCTTAAACCTTGAAGTCATTGTGTAGCTCTTGGTTCTCTGTGGATTCGATACCCTATATACTACTGTAGTCTGTGCACTTGCAGTAATATTTAGGATTAAAACATGAGCACATCATTTTTCTATTACGTACTCGTGGTTTTGAGTCTTTTGACAATGTTTTATGATTTTTTCTTTTTGTTTTTTATATGATATGAATTATATGATCTATTATGTGAATGATAAGTTTAACTATATAATTTACTACAATAATTTGATTTTCTAATTTAAAAAATTAAAATATTAGTTTAATCGTAAATCTAAATTCTTATAAATTTTGAAACTATTTTATTTTAATAATATTATCTATAACTTAGATTTTAATTTTAAATTTTAATAATATAAATTATTTTATAAATTTATAATTTTGAAAATCAAAATTACAGTTTTAAAATTAGAAAATATAAATAGTAATTGAAAAATATAAATAGTATTATTGGTTTCAATAATACTAATTACTATTTATATTTACTAATTTTTAAAACTATAATTTTAATTTTAAAATTATAAATTTATAAAAAAATTTATATTATTAAAATTTAAAATTGTACTTTTGAATTAAAGTTTAGGTAATAGTTAATCTTATTTAAAATATATATTTTCAAAATTTATAAATATTTATATTTATGATTAAAGTAATTTTTTTAAATTTTTAATTTTTAAATTGTGTTGAATAATACGTTTATGGTTATATATAATATAATTATACAATTTTTAAATTTTTTCAGTAGCACGGTTTGTAAAACTACTTCACTTTCTTTCAACAGATTCAGGTTCAAAACCAGTGTGTGATAATTTTTTTTTATTTTATAATCAAAACGACGTCATTTTGTTCAACAAAAATGATGTATTTTTACGTTTAACGGATTATCTAACAGATAGATAACGCCGTTTAATTTTATGTTAACTGAGATAACGTCGAAACGAAAATAGTCGGTCAACAAAATTTTTAATATTTTTAAAAAAGTCAACACAAAATTTTGTGATTTAATTAATATTTTGTAAATTAAGGATTGTTTAGTCTATTTTTTAAATATACATGTTTTTATATTTTTCCCAAATAAAATTAGGCTACTGAAGCAAATAATAAGCAAGACAAATAATAAGCAAGGAAAATAATTAAAATATTTTTTAATTACGCTGCCACGTGTTAATATCAAAAATGTTGCACTCAACTTATATTGTATAGATTTAATGACCAAGTTTTTATATTGATTAATTAATATATTTTACACAAAAAATTTATAAACACAATTTTTTGAAGTAAATGCGGAAACAAATTTTCTAAAAAAATATGAAAACATATTTTTCATGTGTAAACAAATTTTTTCATCAAAACCATGAAACAAAATTTTCCACCTAAAATATAAAAAGTTGATTTTTACGTCAAAATTCGCAAACATATTTTTTTCCCAAAAAGAAAAAACATATTTTTGGCTAAAAAACAGAAATACAATTTTCGTGAAAAACACGAAAAAGATAATACTACCAAAAACCTTTTTTTTTTTAAATTTGGAAATATATTTCCCAAAAAAAATCATGAAAGCATAATTTTCTGCCAAAAGCAAAAACATATTTTTTCGTAAAAACGTGGAAATTCAATTTCTTGCAAAAAAAACGTCAAACATATTTTTCATCAAAACTATGAAATTTGACTTATTTGCAAGAAACCGTGAAAGCGTAATTTCTCACAAAACACACAAAAATGTAATTTCTCGTTAACACAAAAAAGATCTTTCCGTAAAATTTTTGAAATTTTTTTTTCTGCAAAGGTACGAAACAAAATTTCTGTAAAAACAAAAAGTATATTTTACTGTCAAAAGCATGATAACATATTTTTTACTAAAAATGCATAATCACAATTTTTCTCGGAAGCGTAGAAACAAATTTTCTGCTTGAACCGAAAATACACACAGTTTTACTTTAGAAAAGTGGAAAAGAATTTCTCTCAAACCGCAAAAAAACACAATTTTCTGCTATGAATGCTTGTACAAAAACTTCCTACAAAAATACAAAAATATTATATTTTTTGCTAAAAGTGGAGAAACAGATATTTCCATCAATAATACAAAACATGTTTTTCATCAAAACTACGGAAATTTTTCTTGCAAAAAAAAATTCTACCAAAAAGTATAAAAAAGAGTGATATGGAGAAATTGAAGTTTGTAATTTTTTTGTTTATACATTATTTTGAAAATTTAAAATAATAATATTATTATAAAAAATAAATTATAACAAAAAAACTAATACTAATATTTTATTAAATTAGTTGTATCATAGATCATATGTTTAACCTTATCCTGTTTAACCAATTAATTAGATAGAACAGTCCAAACAATTTATTAATGGATCATGGCATGATCCAATAACACATAATTCAAATAGTTTATTGGTCATGGGTGACCAATTTGTGCCATTTTGATACTCTTAAACATTACACTATATTTTTATTTGGAAAAAGTAATTTTATCCTATTTTTTTAATAGAATCTTGTAGACCGAAAATGAAAAAATATAAATGAAATTTTAACTCAAAAATGAATTCTCTTCATCAGCTTCTTAAGATCGCCAAATGTTCGTGAAGTCCTCTATTCAATCCTTTTCTTTTTTTGGAATTAAAAAAATATGACTTTCCTTTTTTTGTTTTCAAAGTAACTCTCGTTAACTATTTTGTTGAGAATCTTTACCTCATGAGTAATTCACTCTGGATTCAACAAGTGTTGTACTTATGGAAAAGTGATAGAGAAAGAGAAAAATAAAATGATGTCTCGAGAAGTTATATATCCGAACAGGCATGAATACATCATATATAGGATAACTTCTGTCTTCAAAGTTATTTGACATTTTTAAACTATATCCGAGATTCCTCTCAATTGGAAGTATCGACGTAATTTCATAGAGTCATTCGGTCTCCGAGAGTTATCAGTATTTATAAAATCTGAACCTAAATGGTTTCAATTTCAACCAATCAGTAGTTGATAGTCAAGGACGTGTTATTCTGATGATCGATTCAACCTCTGTTTTCTCCGATCAATATCACAAAAATAAAATAGCATTTTTGGCAATAAAAAATCATGTGTGATTGGATAAAAGACTTCACTTTTGTAAGTGAGTAAAGATAGTAAATCACAGAAATCAATCTCTTGGAATGAAGTTGGCATTGAAGAGTGAACTGTACCTGCTTGGAGAGGGCATAATCAAATCCACTGGTAAAGATCTTATTCCATAGAAAAATGACTGCAACTCGGACTAAAAACTTGAAGGCAATGCAAGTAACATATCGGTGAAATATTCTGTATAGAAAATTTTGAAGTTTCACGATAATAAATTTAGAAAAATATATATACACCAAACAATCCCATATTTAAAATTCAAAAAAAAAAAAAGGCTCAAATATCAATGATAAATATTCAGAGACTCGTATCTTCATTATTTGCACGATCCATTTTCAAATTAGAAAATAATTATAAATTTGTATCTTTCATTTTTTGCACAATTAAAAAAAAGACAAACAAATGGAAATTAAAAATTAATATTTAGATTTTCGTTATCATCAGACAAGATCCCCAAAGCACTGTCAGAAGACAAAACATAAACACAACTTTTTAAAAAATATTAAGGAAGAAAAAAATCAAATCAAATCAGCTCTTAAGTCATATATATTTGTTATCTTATATATCCATATATAATCTGAAAACATAGAATATATAATATTATATATTCTTTATACATCCATAATCTTTTTGAAATAAATCAATTCTCTTGTAAGTTTGTTTTAATGGAGGAAGAGCTTCTTCATGTTTTAGCAGTAGATGATAATTTAATTGATCGTAACTCGTAAGCTTGTAGCGAGAATACTCAAGATCTCTTCTTGCAAAGGTAAATCTATAGATTCTTCTATGGTATGGTAACATTAACACTGAAATGTGAATATTAATTTTTACTTTTTTTGTTTTTTACAGTAACAACAGTAGAAAATGGACTTAAAGCCTTAGAATACTTAGGGTTGGGAGATCCACAACAGACTGATGCATTGACTAATGTAAGTTCAATCTTCAATTTATACATTTTGATTGGTTTAGAGATGATCTAAATGATTTTTTTTGTTTTGACAGGTTATGAAGGTAAATTTGATCATAACTGATTACTGTATGCCAGGTTTTGAGCTACTCAAGAAAGTCAAGGTATTAAAAAATTCCTTACAAACAAAATTTTCTTTTAAAAAAAATGTTTTTGGGTTATGGGTTTTATAAGATTTGAAGTTTCATTTTGTGGTTTAAATTCAAAAAATATTTACACATTATGTGAAAATGAATTGATTTGAATATAATTTAATATAATATATATGTTTTATCAAAAAAAAAAAATTATAAGAATTTAAATTCTGTAAAAGTAATATAACCAATAAATCAATTAAAATTTTTGTTAAATGACAGCAGGAATCATCGAATCTAAAGGAAGTAGCTGTTGTGATATTATCTTCAGAGAGCATTCCTACTCGCATTAACAAGTAAAATTATCATTATTTATATATATTTTTGCTGTTTCTCAATGGTGAATTAAAGATTTTATTTTCTTGATGATGATATTGTAGATGTTTAGCAAGCGGTGCTCAGATGTTTATGCAGAAGCCTTTAAAATTATCTGATGTAGACAAACTCAAATGTCATCTCTGTAAAAGCTGAAGATCTTCATACACTTGAAAGTTATTTTTTAATATAAGAGAAAATAATTTAAGATTGTTTAGTTAATGATCATCTTGATTATATAAAAACATTTCCTATTCTTTATAGATTTGTGAAAACAGATCAAAACCAATAATGATCTTTCTCACTTAAATACTTTTATAGGTCAGGTTCTAGGAATCTTAAACCACAAGAATTGTTTAGAATTCAACATAGATATTACAGCTGAAAACAAATTCTATATAATATGTTTTCTTCTCATTAAGTCACCTCGTCGTCTTCCTATGCTATTTTTTCTACACATCAGCATCAATATTAGTTTCATTATTTATTGTAATCATCTTATACTATCTACTATTTATATGTCTAATTTTAAAACAACAACACTAAAAATATTTGTATTTATTTAAATTACGTTACGTATAAATAAAAAAAATCACTTAACATCTATATTTATATCTAATACTAATTCTATATTGAAAATTCATATAGAAAAAAAAAAAATCATACTTAATAAGCCAATAGAAAATATATATAATTTCTTACAATAAATTTTTACAAATTCATAGCACTAAATCTGATCAATCTGAATTAAAAAACATAAACTTCTATTAACGCACAAATATATAAAAACTAACCAAACATATTTTATCTCTCTGATCTACCTTTTTTTTAAACAACATGAATCTATCCTACCTAGTGTAGTACTGCCGTTTGCCTACAGCTCATCAAATGTTTTCTTTGTAGTTGATGTCTTAGAATCCTGTGTTCCTCCTGACTGAGGGCTTTACTGTGGGAAGCACCATTGTGTTCTTACTCACACACCAGTTTGATAGGACTCCAACCTCCGGTCCGGCGATAAAGCCTTTGTCTTACAAATGTATATAGTAGAAAGATAAACTGAGAATGTCTTACTTAAATGAAAAAGATAGCAAAAGTTTCAAATGAGAAAATAATCCAAAAGTTCAATGCTTCTCTCTTTGCTTTTTATTGTTTGTTTCCCTCTTCACTAGGATCTGCAACTCATGTCTCTTGTCGGATTGTGGAGGTGTCACCTTTTGCTTTATCCCAATGCTCCATTTATATCTATCTATTCAGGTGCTACCGTACCACTCATTAATGTCTTCCCGTTGGGTTTGTCTTCTTTGTCCTCCAAGTTCCTCTTACTCTTAGTGTCTTATCTTCCTTGTTTACGGTAATAGATTCTAAATGACTTATATTAAGGTCAGGAGTTTCCTGCATTGGGAAACCGTAAGGATACTGAGGAGATGGAAGAGCTGAGATGTTGTTTTACTAATTAGAATTGTGATAAGCTTCAACAGGGTGTTACATTCGCAAATGTGGAAAATATGAGAGCTCTTTTGATGATGTGGCAAGGGTAAAGAGGAATACACAGCTGTGTAAAAAAAAACATCACTAGAGTTTTAGTTTTAGGGGATAGAGCTTATAAAAAGGAAATGGGAGAAGAAGCAAGGGAGCTTTTGTCTAAATGGATGTTGGCCTAATCTGTGGATGATCTGCATATCACACTCATTTGGGAAACTAGTTTATTCGATTTCCTACTAGTAGATTTTGAGTGTGAGTTTACAAACAAGCAAGATTTACATTCATGCCACGAGAAGAAGATGAGCCATTTCAATTAGAAAGGAATGAGTAACCAAAAATTTCGATATTTATGGAGTATGATTATGCAAAGTCCAATGTTATATTGGATAATTCATGAACAAACATACCTTCCCCTATACAATCTTCTACCTTATCTCTCCTGTGTCCAGATGAGATCTACAACTACCGTTTAGATCCTCTCCTACCTACATAGAATTGGCATATCTCAGTCTTGAAACTTGGAAACACAATAGACAAGTAACCCAAGATATTTAGTATATCATACTTGTATTTCTGGTCTTGCAAAGTTGATTCCTTTCAGATTGGGTTTTTTCGATATAAGGAGCAATCAAGCTATCCATTTTTACGATCCATAGAGCAATCGCAGAAGTGGTTTGTGGAATGGAAGGTAAGCAAGTTATAGTTTCTCCCATTAAAGCATTACAATGCCATAGCCAATCTTCATTGATCGCTCCAACAAAGTCACTAATCACCTTCAGAAATTGCATATCATGTTTCATTAATAATTAAGATGCACTTATATAACAATCAAGGTACTATTTGAAATGAAAAGAGCTTATATGATAGAATGAAACCTGTGTAACTTCAGACACAGTTGAGCTTCGTCGAAGTCTTTTTGCCCATAACCTATGAGCTGACTTTTTCCATGCACCAATCAAGGCATGTTCAGGCATAGCAGACTACAAAATGTTACAACACAAACATAAAGGTGACACTTCTTAACGCCGACCAAGAAATTAAAAAATCTTAGCACTCAGAGAGAGGAAGTAAGACAAGAGATCTATTGACAGACCTCAATGGCATAAACTGAAGCCTTTAGTGATTGCAACTGTGAAGATAAAACTTTATGATTTGGAAATGTATCACACTCTTCCTCCTTCCTACATGTGGCTGAATGAATCGCATATCTTTCTTCAAGATCTATATCAAGCTCAAACGTGGCATGGCAAATCTTACAGTGCTTCTCATCTCTCCAATATAAATCATGACAACTCTTACATCTAGTAAGTGAATCAAGATAGGATCTTCGACTGTGCTTAACAGCATTGAGATTCAAATAGAAGTTATCCCATATCCATTCATCAAACTCTTGAAGAAGACTCCACAATCGGTTTTTGTGCTGCTTATTTCCAATCTCAAATACTATTGATGCATGTTGCAAGGAGATTTGAGCATTGGAAATTTCACTCAAACATAGGTTGTTGTCTATATCAGAAACTGGTGAAGAACTGTCCTCTCTGACAATATGGGATGTCTCTGACTGTGTCAACTGTCTACTCAACATGGCTTGACAAAGATTACTTTCCCGTTTCTCCAATGATTCAATAAGACGTGCTTCGCGTGTGCCCCTATCGTCCAAAACTGACAACAGTGCCTGCAAAGCCTACACCAAGCGAAAAGAGGAAAAAGTCAGGCACAGAATCATGCAACCGTAGTTGCAGGTTTCATTTAACCATGCCTAGAGAGCAAAGTGATTAAGATTTCATGAAGATCAAAATGACATTACCTCCTTGTTGCTGATAACTTCCCAGTGACCATCTTCAGAAGATTCAAAGTACACACACCTATGACCAGGGTCATTTGCATTGCATGGACCTAAGAATAGCCAATATCTGTTGAACCTACGATCAGACCCAAGGTATATAGATTGCATAGGGTGAACGTCATTAGCTTTATCTCCAGCCAGCTTTGCAAAGTCCCCCATAACTAATGAGGAATCAATTGGATGAGAATCAGATGATTTAGATGGCTCTTTAATTCCATGAACCTCTCCTCCATGGACCCATGATACACGTGGATAGCTATACTGATTAGAGGAGGATCTCTTTATTTTTCCACCAGAACCATGACTGTAGATACTAGGGGCACAGTCAACTGTAGACCTCGGTAAATCCTGTGGAGAAATATCAAATTTAGTACAACACAGCAAGGACATATAGCTGTATCAAAAAACTTTTTCCATCATTTTCTAAAGTTTCAGAGAAGGATGTCAACGTTTATGTTCATATACACAAACAATATTTAGCCAAGGCGCCACCCAAATCACATGTCTGAGAGATGCAAAGATCATAACACTCAATTAACTTATTCGGCACCTACTTCAAGAGTTTAGTATAACTATTTGGTCTACATAGTATGGGGATTACCTCCATTCTGATAGTGGAACCAGAACTAAGAAGATCAATCAATGCGACAAAAACATCTAATTTCTCTTCAATGCTTAGGTCTGAATATTCCCCTTCCATTAGCCCCATCAACCATGGTTCTCCAGGATGGCTTTCATCAATCTCACTACATACTTCCAGCATTTTACTTTTATGCTTCTGCCTTTTCCTATATTTAACTCTCCGAAGTGCAGGATCTTCTGAAACATGCTCGATCTCATCACCCGAACTAAATGAGCAATCATCAACACTCCCAGACTCGTCTGAATCAGACAGGCTCTTGTCAAGGTCCTCAGAGAAACAATTAACACGCACACGATATGTTGATTCAGATATCTTTTCGAATAATGTAATATCACTTGCCAGAGTTGAACATACTGAATGCTCCCGCTCTTCTGATGAAGTTGCAAGATTCAGCACAGCAACCTACAAATGTCCAATCATTATAATCACGTACACAAAATCAAATGTCATCAGTCTATCCATTAGCTATCATCGAGGAATTCAGTAAGCAGTCGAACAGTAAAAGTATAAGACCTATCAATTTATTCCAAACTAAACACTTTATATACAAACAAGCTTATAGTAATTATATAAAAAAAGACTTACCTCTGCAGCATTGGCTAACTCTGATATTTTCAAGCCATTGTTGCCTTTCTTACTAAGCATTCTAAATAGTTCACCCTTTAATGTTCCAAGATGAAGGCCATATGTTTTCATGAGTCTCCTTTCCTAGAAGAAGAAGATATATAAAATCAACCAACAATGCATCAGAAAAGAAAAAAAAGCACTAAACAACACAAACAAATATAACTAATCCATCTTCAAGAACTAGCAAATACATGCTAGCATCTGAACTTCAATACAAAAGATAAGGACAAGAGAATCATCATGGTCCTCACTAAAATATAGCCAACCAAATAACTCCAACAGATAATGTTACAATGTACCAAAAGTGTCAGCAGGAGAACAAAATCAGCACCTTACTTAGCTCTTCTGGTTGAACAGCACACTTCACTGAACCAAAACCAGCTGCAACCAATATCTGACGCAATATTTCCGTCCAGGTAAGAGAATTTAATGAATCCTTCCATATATCAAAAATATGAATTCGGCTTTCAACCTGAAAGACATAATGGAGAATGTCAAAACTTGTTCTGCAATGCCCTTTCTAACGGATCTATGAAAGTAAAATAGGAAATGAAACATGCCAATAGCTCGACAAAAGTGCATACCGACTGAAGCAGGGCTAGAAAATTGCATGATATACTCGAGTTTGAAAAAGATCCCCTTTGCAGCTCGGTTTCAAGATCAAGCAGAAGCACCTTCAGCAGAGAATGATGAATTGTACCAAGGAGCAAGGAATCCTGATGTTCAAACGCAATCACAGAAGGAGGAATGTAATATACATTATTTTCAGAAATAGAAAACAAAAGTGAGAGAGAAGTGGGATACAGGAAACAATAGATTGACCATTTGAATTAAAGAAGAAAGATCACCTTATCATGAAATGCCCGTGTGAACTCGTCAAGTGTGAATGGACATATGTTAAGAGTTACTGAATAAGTATAAAGGAAATGGACAGCCTGTAAACAGAAGTACTAGGTGACTTCCAAGAAAGTTGGCAATGAGAAGTAATTTAAGGAAACACAATAAGATCAGTAAGTTGCAACTTTGACTGTTCACGCACCTTAAACAGCTTCTTCACAGAATCTGGAGAAGAATTCCATGGATGTAAACCAAAAGGTAGCCTCATCTGAACAGAATTTGGGGGAAACTTAGGTAATAAATCTGGAAATAACAAAAAAAACCGTCAGAAAATCACATGGCACTGGCCATGGAACAAAATTACTTGAGCAAAAACTCTTTCAGGATTGAACCAAGAAAAATGACATATATACCTTTGCAAAGAAAACAACGATGTGATCCACTACTAGAAAGATGGCATGAACATGTCAACGGATTTGTTCCCTCCTGCTGCTCACACATCTCTAATTCCTCGTCATCCACTAATTTTGAAATTGTTTGGTAGGTTACCTCCCCATCCAGGGCCAGCTCACATTTTTCTTTAAATGCCCTTTGTGTTTCATCTTTGTTTATATCCGTCTGCAGCAAGAGCCAAATATATGTTTGCATGCGTCTATATTGAATCACAAGTTTCAAATAAAGATCAAGCTACCTCTCTATTTACAGAACGTTTCTTCTTCTCCGTCGACCTCTTCTGCAACAGTTTCTGTTTCTGAAGACAGCAAACTACAGTTAGCAAGAAAAGGACAATAAATGAAAACGGATAATAATTATGAAATATAAGAAAAGGTAAACATACCAGTATTGATGCTAATTGTCTTTGCTTTTTCTTTTGATGTGGGGGATTACGTGCTGAGCTTTGTGATAATGTAGCTCTTTCATGCAATAAATCAACACAAGGAGGTACACCCCTACTACTTGGATTCATTACCCGCCATACCGTCATGAAACCCTTGCCAACACCATGTTTCATCACAGTAGCATTCTTTTCTACGCAATCCAGACTAGTATGATCCATTAACTCAGAAATCTAAAGTAAATTAAGATCATAGACTACGTTACTTAGCACATCCAAGTAAAATCACCATATCAAACAACAAATATGATATATCCACTACCTTTCTTTTTCTTGCGACTCTCTGTTTCTGTTGATCTACAGATGAACCACCTAGCCAAGAATCTAACAAAAGGGAAAGAAGTAGAGGCAAGAATCAGCACAACTATACCATACTGTTTAAGTCATATTGCACAAATTAAGTCCACACTCATCTAATTATCCAGCCATGGATATTTTATATCAAAACTAATACGAAATCAGTAACTTCATTGCCACAGTAAAAAGCGTTGGTGCTTAACTGCTTATAGTCAATTTTCAGAAACCCAAGTCTTCTTCACAGGGTATATATGATTTTATCTTAAGATGAAACCAAAAACGTAAACATACCTTTGCGTGCTCCAGAGGGGAGATTGTCAAATTCATTACCAAGTGATGGACCATCCTTCCGAAAAATCTTGGCTAAAATGTGCTGTGAACTAAACAATTTTTGACAACGGGCCTTCTTTGTTTCCACGATACATCTTTTCTCTGCCACTGCTCCAAAATCGCATCTGAAAGATGTGGAACTCCTCACACAAGATCTGGAAGACTGAGGATTCTTTGCTCTCACTCCATCACTCCCCAGTGATTGTACATCTTTCCGTCTAGCTCTTCTTCTCTTAAACCATCCACATACTTCCTTCACTGTTAACCCTAAAGACTTACCCAACTCTTCCATTTCCTTAGGAGTCGGATACATTTTCTCTGTTTTCACAAATATGATAGTGTATCAGTGACATAAAAAAGCTATCATCTTCAAAATGATCAACACCCATTCTAACATAACATTTTGAGTATGTTACTGAAAAAAAAAGATTGTGTACCTAAATAAAAACCCTCAAGAGCTTGAAGTTGAACTGATGTTTTCCTCTTCATTTGCACTTAAATTATAAAAGAACTCAGAAAATCTTCAACTCTTTAAGGTAACAAAACCAGGCGTGTGATAGTCAAAACCGTCTCCAACATTTCTGCAGCATCAAGCAATCACCATTATACAATGAAACGAATTGAAACAAACATAGAGATATCATCAGACCTAATAGAAGATGCGATCACCACATGATCTTACACTATACTCTAACAACAACAAATCCAAAATTCCAAGCAATGAATTAACTAAAATTAGAAAACAGATTCAAATCAAAATCGAAATCTAATGGTTTAACACAAGAAACTCAGAAACAATACCACAAAAAAATAGATTTCCCATAGTAAAAATGGCAACACTAGAGACCTTAAGAAGTGAGTAACAATGAAATTCGAAGCAAATTAGCCAATTCAATAACAGAAACCATTAGAATACTCAATACTCAGTTTCAGCAAAACTGGGGAAAGAAAAAACACACAACAAAATGATGATGATGAGGATAATTGAACTAAGAACAGTCAGTAAACAATAAAAATTTATAAACTAGGAAACTTACAAAGAGAGATTCAACTCTAGAGAAATAGAAGAGTGAAGAAGGTAGAAGAAGAAGAGTAAGGTTTTAGAAGGTGAGAGTAGGGTTTTGGGTTTTTTATCATCTTCTTCCCGTCTTTCTCTGAAACTGGGGTTTTACGGATATATTTATTTTTCCTTAAAAAAGCTAAAAATATCTCCGTTAGTACGGCGTCGTTTTTGTAAGCCTCATTAGGGTTTTTTTTTCCGGAAAATCAATCGACTGGTTAAGTTCGGTTTATATCAAAATTAAACGATATCTCGAGAGATTTATAATTTGATTGGTTTAAACCCTGTAAATGCTGTTGAGATTTGTGGAAGTGAATAATTGTAATTTTAAGTGTAATTAAGTGGGTTGAACGATTGATTTAATAGTAAAAAACTGAAGCGTTTACGATAAATTTGTTACTTGTTAATGAGCAGATAAAATAACGATTAAAATAAAAATAATAAAAATATATAATATATAGTATTATAAGGTATAAACTTATAAAACTTATTATTATTATAAAAATATAAATTGTTTATAAAATAAAATAATAAAAAACTATGTAATTTTAATTAAATTATAAATCATAAAAACATATAAAAAATTATAATTTTAGAAGTTTAAGAGTAACAGTTATTTTGTGAATTAAGATTAAAATGTTTGATTTAAGTTTTTATTAGATTATGATTTCTATTATTTGACTTTTATACTAGTTTAGTAGTTTATTAATGAAAATATTTAACTAATTTATTTGATATTTTAAATATTTTATTTTACGATGTAACTTTTATATTTGTTCAGTAATATATTAAAGATATATATATATTGTATTTGGTATTTAAAATATTTTATTATCAGAGTTGTTATGATGTTATTTTATTTTATGATTTAAATTTAGTTCTGATTTTAATAGTAAAATAAATATTTTTATCTATTTATGTTTTAGTCATTTTAAAAATTTACCTAATTTATAAATATTTTAAAACAAATTAATTATTTTATATTGTTTTAGCGAATATAATTGTATAAAAATATTTATTTTTAAACTATTGAGTAAAAGAGTCTTTAGGGAATTAAGTGATTTAAAGCGATACAAAACAAAACGATTTCTATAATATTTATAAAATACTAATAATTGTAATCGTTCGCAAATATCTAGTTTGCGGGGGTGACTGTGGGAAAACCAGTTAAAGTTTTTATTGATAAGCCTCATCGGGGTATTTTTCCAAAAAATCAATCAACCGGTTAAAGTCGGTTGTTTCAACTTTCAAAAATCAAAATTAAACTGTCTATCCCGAGATTTATCTTCTTTTTTCCCTTTAGAAAATAAAAATATCTCTGTTTTTAGTACGACGTCGTTTTAGTAACCCCTCATTAGGGTTTTTTTTTCTGGACTATCAACTGACCGGTTAAAATCGGTTTATTTAAAAACTGAATGGTTTCTCTTGAGATATATGTTATATAGTCGGTTAATCTGCAATCGCTTCCTTCTATAATGGAGGGAAAGTATAGCAACGATGATGAGAAAATGGCGAAATCAGCATCGACAATACCAAAAAGAACCTCCTTGAAATCCCAATCCAATTTCGACTCCTCGACAAGAAAGCTGAAGGTTCGTTTCAATTTTAATATCTAACCTTATATTATATGAATTGAAATTATTTTTCATTTGTTGACCATGAAGAAATGTTTTAGTTTTCTGCAAATTTGGGTTTATGAAACAGTTTAGAGAAAATTGCATCAGAAGAGTTAGAGAGGAGAGGACTCTTCTTCTTTGGAAATTGAGACTCTCTGATCAAAAGGTTCTTTTTTCTTTTTGTAATTTCAACAATGCAGAAAGAAACTTGCTTTGTTTATAATATGACTTGAGAGGGTTTTAATGTTTCAGGAGATTATCAATTCTGCTTTTAAAGATATTGTTTCTGATGAATTAGAAAAGATCAAAGATTCATCGAGAGACCTCATAACTCTTGATTCTGATGATACATTATGGGAATATGAAGGTGATAGTGAAGCTATCTTACTAGAAATGCAACAGATATTTTACAAGGATTTGTTATCAGAGAACGGTATAAACCATTTAGTTTTTTTTCTCCATGAAAGTGACTATGAATTCTGATTCCTTGTTGCATTCTAGTTAAAGGATCATATGTTGAGATTGAAACATGGCAAGACAAGGAAGATGATTACTTGGCTGCTTTAGTTTCTCAGAGTATGTGTTTGGTAAGTTCTCTTTTATACTTCTTAAAACCTGAGAAACCAAAGTTAACTGCTCTGATGTTGTTTGTCAGGAACAAAACCCGATATGGTGTCCGATATGCAAGCAAGGAGAGGTTATAGAGAATCACCAACTAATCTATTGTAACATGTGTGAAATGCATCTAAACAAAGGCGAAGAGGTTGTAGTTCTTTGTCCATTTTTCTCTTTGTTACTAATGTCAGTGGCTGAACTTGTTCTTGGTTCTTTCTTATCAAGGTTAATCTGAAGATTCTACAACAAAGGTTAGCTGAAGCACATGGTGAACATCTCGAGAGAGGATGCAGATTAAAACCCATGTTTAGTGTTCAGAGTCATTATAATTTGAAGGCATTGTACATAACATGTGAAGCTTGTAATACCTTCGAAGTTGTTGTATGAGATCTTTATTTGTATCACTTTGGATATCGTTGGGTTAGGGATAACATATATTCTTAGTTTCTGCAACTTGGACAGAGTAACCGATATAGACTGGTTACGATCTATTCATGTAAAGATCTATTAACGCCTAGATCTCATCTAGAACCCTTTGGCGCTAGGTGCCTAATGAGGTTTAGAACATTGGTAAAAACAAGCATAAACACAGCCCACAAAGACACAACAATGTATCTAGTCTGATGGCTCTGGTCATACCTAAAGTAACAAATGATCAAAAGAGACTTTAAAGAATGTTCATATATGCATATATATATATATATGTAAATAGTTTGCAACAATACACAACTCTCAAGTATAGTGCTTTGATACAGAAATCAATATCAATACATTGTACTCTTAGAGAAAGAGACTCAAAAAGGGTAATGAGAAGGAGCGATTAACAGCAAAAAGAATGCCCAATTACTGCAATGTCTGTTATGATAATGCAGTGATGGGTAATCAACCCTGGGAATACATACTCTATCAACAACTATATTTGGGGCGAGAACACAAACAAAACATAGTCATGTTTACTCAAAAGAGTTCTTCTGAGTTGAACTTGTTCCATGCTTCCTGTTATATTGTCATGAGAGATACATAGATAAAGCAAGCAACTACAGATTTCTATAAGGAGGAGATGCTATCTAATTCAATCACTCACTTACCTTGAGCATGTCGAAAACTTTCTCAGCAATGTATTTCTGGTGGAGATTTGCTCCTTTTTGTTGAACTTTGTCAGGATGTATACAGAGAGTGGCCTTCCTATAGACTTTCTTGACAGAAGCAGCGGTTATTAAATCAGTCAATGAAACAGGCTGCCAACCACATTCTG
>KE157489.1:25705-40981 GCA_000411055.1 Leavenworthia alabamica
ACTTCCGGCGGAGACAGATGCGCGGCGGAGAGAGCCTGGATTTTGCGACGGAGATGCGAGAAGAGAGAGAGTTTTGATCGGAGGCGAGATCTGAAATTTAGGAAAGCAATGTTGAAATCACGAAGACTTATAGAATTAGGTTTAAGGTTGGGAAACACTCTGATTGAAACCGTGGGTTTAAAAGATTCTGTGTGAAATTGCGGGTTAGGTTTGGCGACTATTAAACGGCTATTTTGCGACTATTAAGTGGTGAGAGAGTCTGATTGAAGGGGCGACTTTGGGAGACACTGAGTGAAGTGATGGGTTTGATACGGTGATTATTATGTGACTATTTTACGACTATAAAGTATATTTATAAATTATAACTTAAACTTTTAAGTTAATAAATAGTTAACATTAACAACATTATAATGTATATATATATATATGATTAGTAGTTTTCTTTGTCTTCCGGATCTTCATCAGAAGATGATAAATTACAACAGAATTGATCTTCCGTTTCTGCATCTCCGACCTCGTAATCAAGGTTTATTGGGTCTACTCTCTGTATCAAATTTTTGACTATAAGATCTTCAGTTGTATTCATTAACACATCATCATCATTTTCTGTTTGCAGAAGAGTTGGGTCCTTGTTTAGGAAATCTCCTGAAATATTTTTCCTTGGATTCACTTTTACAACATTGAGCCATAACAGTTTTTGCTTCTTTGTGTATGGGTATGAAATATATTAAATTTGATCCTCTTGCGAGGCTGTTTGCAGAATATAACATGTTTATTAATTAAAATAATATAAACATAAATATATATATATATATATAATATGGTTCGTATATGTACCTAAGATAAATGGTTCATATTTATTGTATTTTCTCGATGAAAGGACATCTACAATGCCACCATGTATCCTTAGAGTGTCTCTACCGATAACAGGATCATACCACTTACACTTAAAAAGTATGATTCTCAAATTGGACATTCCCTCATACTCGAGTTCTATGATATCTGTTAAAATCCTGTAGAAATCAGCTTCATCAGATGCATTTGTGTAATTTACACCTTTAACACATACACCGTAGTTACACGTCTTTCGTCCAGCTCCATGATTATGCGTATGAAACAAATAGCCTCTTGTAAAATACATTGGCCAGATTTTGACCTTATTCAGAGGTCCATGGACTATTTTTTGAACCCTTGTTGGAAATAGATTTGTGTCGTTCCAGTAAGTAACATGCATATATATAAATATTTCCAATACAAATATAAGTATAAATACATCATGTTTTCCAATATTGTATAGACGTACATATTGTTGCACCCAGAAATGATATTTATCAGCACTTTTCACGGAAAATTCTATCTCGGTAAGTCCGGGATATTTTGCACCAGTAAAATCCTCGAACATACTATATATAAATTAGACAATCATAAATATATGAGAAATTATAGTAGATTTAAATGTAAGGTGTGAGAGATGTAGATTTTATACCTCTCAATTGGCTTAAAATAGTCACAATTACGTAAAATATATGCATGTGCGGATTGATAGTCTTTCTCTGAAAGCCATATTTTATGCATCTCTCCAGTTGGACGGCTAATGTGAGTAAATATATAAGGTACTCCAGGGACATGATATACAGGAGCTTCACCTTCATTAAATCGTGTTAATCTGAGTGAAAATAAAATGATATTAGTACATATATATAGCTGGTGTCAACTTAATTACTTAAGTTAATTTAGCAGCTACCCTTATTTTGTTTGAATATTTGCGGCAAAGTAGTGCACTGAGAAATAAGCAATCTCGTCACTGATATATGACTGAACAATTGATCATGCCGCATATCTTTTGTTCTTTGCTTTTTCTTTTAACTTTTTGAAAAAAAATTCAAAAGGGTACATCCATCTATATTGGACATGACCTCCTAATTCAGCTTCATATGGCAGATATATAGGCAGGTGTTCCATCACATCGAAAATTGATGGGGGAAGATTTTCTCCAAATTGCAGATAATTAAAACTATGTTCTACTTTAAAATTTGAACGTGACTTTCACGCAAAGTTCTCAAACATATGTCCCTGAAAAATGTTCCAACCCCTACAAGATAATAAACTAATTAATCAAATTGCATTAGATAACTATAATCATATTTACCATATGTAAAAACTATAAATAATGAGTACCTGATAATGCAAGGTGGACATTTCAAGGTAGGAGTTCTGCAAAGATAAAGGGAAGTAGTCATTCCATAAAAACATGGCAGTCATGACTCTTTATCCCTAAAAACTTTCTCTTCTCCATATCAACACAACTAGCTAAGTCTAAAGAGTAACAATCTGGGAATTTAACAACATATTTCCCACATTCTAATAAACTTGTTCTGGCTTCATCTGTTAAAGTAAAGTCTGGAAAAGGGGTTTACCCTCACTATTAATATGTAAGTGTGATCGAGAACAAATATTTTTTATATCCAATCTCGACAAGATGTTGTCTTTTGATCTATCCTTCACACGACAAAGAATATTCATAATGTTGTCAAAAAATTCTTCTCAATATGCATCACATCAAGATTATGTCAGAGATTAAGGTCCTTCCAATAAGGCAGCTCCCAGAATATGCTTTATTGTGCCAGTTATGTTGTTTCCCATAGCCAGGTTTCTTTTCTTCATGACCGTTTCCACCGACGTCCTTTGTTTTTGGTGGATTTACACCATCCAAACGTTAGCTATGAGCTTGCTCACCGGACAAAGACTCAGGTGGATACTCTGTTAAGGCATCTTTTCCTTTTAGAAATTCTTTTTTATTTCTCTGCAGTGGATGACCATGTGGAAGAAATATTCGGTGACAATAAAACCAACACATCTTTCTTCCATTTGGTAGATAAAAAGACTTTGTATCTTCCATGCAAACTGGATAAGATAATTTACCATGGATTGTCCATCTTGATAAGATGCTATACACCGGAAAGTCGTTGATCGTCCACATTAGCACTGCTTTTAGATTAAAATTTTGATTCAAGAACACATTGTATGCATTGACTCCAGTAGACCACAACTCTTTTAACTCCTTAATAAGAGGTTGCAGAAAGATATCAAGACTAGCTCGCGAATGGTTTCACCCAGAATTGAGAATTGTAAGAAACAAATACTCTATATTCATGCACATCCCAGGGGTAAATTATATGGAGTCAAGATGATAGGCCAAAGCGAATGATTATTAGACATGCCAAATGGGTTGAATCAAGATAAACATTATGGGATTCTTCGGCAAACCAAGGATTTTGATCTTGAAAATATCTCCACTCGGCTGCATCCGATGGATGACACATTTTTCCTTCCTTTGATTGGTGTTCGGCATGCCATCTCATTGCTGCTGCAGTATTTTCGCTCCGATACATTCTCTTCAATCTATCAGCAATAGGTACCACATACGACTATATGGTACTTTGGTTCTGCGTCTATCATCCTTTGGCTTCCTTCCATCTTTCTGCATCACAAAACAAACATTTATCCTCCTTTTAATTATCTTTCCAGAAGATCATACAGTTGTTAATACAAACATCAATTGTATGATATGAGAGGCTTAAATTGCGCATTAACTTTTGAGTCTCATAATGTGATCCGGTAGACTGGTTTCGTTTTGGTAAAATCTCTGACAAGATTTCACAAAATGAATCCACTGATTTTTCACTCATATTATGATTTACCTTATTCTGCAAGACTCGAGCATTTAAAGATAATTGCGACTGACTTTCACGATAACCATCGTATAATGGATTTTTTGCAGCATCTAGTAAATTGTAGAACCTCTTTGAATGATGTTCTGGTTCTTCTAAATTTTGATAACTATCATCATGATCATAGTTATCTTGACTACTCACATTATAATTAAATGCATCTCCATTTCTACATATTTATCTTCTACTACATTCCCACTATTTTATGATGTATCAATATAATTACTCGTTCCTAAATCTATATTGATTTCTTCCCCATGCTTATACCATACATAATAATCCGGCATAAATCCTTTACTATAAATATGATTCCAAATTCTTGTTTTCGAAATAAATTTTTCATTCTTGCAGCGATTACAAGGGCAAAAAAATTTACCGTCATTGCTTTGTGCTAGAGGTTGGATATTAGCAAATGTCATGAATTTCTCCACCCCCGTTCTAAACTCCTCTGAGAAATTTTCCGTCTCTTCCTCAAACCCTTATACATCCACTCCCGAAAATTATTATAGTTGCAATTTCCCGACAATATAAAACAAAATGTTTTTGAGAGAGAAAACGTTTGATGATTGTAGGATGTGTTTGTATGAATGAAAATAATGGCTGGATGAAGTTGATATATTTAGCGACTACTTACCGACTGATTACAACTACTTTGTGGCTACCTATGTAGTCGGTAAATACCGGTAAACCTACCCAATACAATGGAAAAAACGTGTTTTTGGAGCCGACAGTTGATGACTATTAGGCGACAATTCTGCGACTACGGCGGTGTGTCATACAATAGTCGCTAAATAACGACTACAAAAATGCTATCGCATAATTGTCGCTGTTTTACCAACAGTTATGCGACTAAACTTTATTGCCTTCTTTATAGTTATATATTTGTCGGCAAATAATGACTAATATACCGACTACTCTCTATAGTCGCAAAATAACCACAATTTAACTACTAATTTTGTTTTTGTCACTAATTCTTCGCCTAAAAGTCGTTACGTAGTCGCCATTTTTAGCGACTAATTCAACAGTCGCCAATTGTAGTCGCTAAATCGATGTTTTCTTGTAGTGATAATATATTTATTTTATTATAAAAATCTTGAAAAAATTATGGTAGTTTTCAAGACTATTTAACTATTGAAATATATGAAAAATGAAATGTTAATAGTTTTGTAGTTTTGTTTTGACCAATATAGTTAAATATTTGGGGGGTATTATAAGAAATTGATGTTTTTTATAAATTTGTCCATAGTCACATGAAGAGTCTCTTGACCGACAGATCTCTTCCCATTTCTCAATGTTAGCCTCTATCATTCTGATTTGATGATATCCAGACTTCAAATCCAATTCAGAAAAAACTCTAGCACCCTCTAATTCATCTAAGATTTGAGCTATGACACGAATTAGAAATTTGTTTACAATGGTAGCTTTATTTAGAGCTCTATAGTCCACACAAAAATGTCATGTATTTTCATTCTCCTTTACCAATAACACATGACTAGAGTAAGGACTATGACTCTTTCTAATAGTTCATGCTACCAACATATCCTTAACCATCTTTCCCTTTACATCTTTCATGAGAATATCTATAAGGTCTTACACTCACATTGAAACACTCCAACTCAGTTTTCTAGATTCAAAACCACTAATTTTAAAAAAATTATTACTTAACCGATAATCTTATACTTATCGGTTCTAAAGTCTGGATTAACTTCTTTAAATCAAATACTAAGTCTTCATAAAACTCCAGTAAATAATAAAATCAAACATAACACCAATATTTTAAATCTCAAATTTATCTAGACACATCTAGGTTCTCAAAACATAATTCAAAATAAACCACAACAAACATGGCACCAGTATACCATCGCCTCGCAGCTGCAGTCCCACGAGCTCGCAATCAAAGTTTTTCTTTTCCTTTACCTACGCACACGAAATTAGAGCTGTCAAATGTACCCACTGCCCGTGGGCACTGTCCGTCTAAGACCTTGGCGGAGCGGGCTTGGACAGTATCAACATTGTCCATTAAACAGCGGGCCTAGCGGGCCTGACCAGATGGACAACGGGTGAAAACGGGTAGGACCGCTGCGGTGAAGCGGGCAATCATTATATAAAACATACTGAGTGGACAATCATTCATTGTAGACAAGAGTGATTGATTCTCAATTCCATTAACTCTATGTTCTCAATTCTCAAATTCTCATTTTTAGATTCTCAATTCTCAATTCTCAATTCTCGTTTTATTTCTAAAATTGTGTGATAACCTGTTTGAACTCGTTATGCCCGGTTATCAACACTTTTCAACATGTGATGAACGATTTTTTACTCGTTACGCCCAAACATCACATTTTACTCAAATTCCGGGTTTTACTCGTTTACGCCCGCTGACTAGAACTCAATCTCAAATTCATGTTTTACTCAAAAAATTTCTCAATTTTCCCCATTTACTCATTACTCAAATTTTAACTCAATTTTCAACCCATCATTAAACCGACACCGGTTTAATTAAATAACTCAAACAACACACAAAACTCAAACACCACACATAATTCAAACACAATCAATCAAGACCACACAATCAATCGAACTCAAAAACCAATCAAACTCATCGAACCACGGTCATGCACAAACCTTGGTTTCTAAAGGTGTGAAAATACCAAACTGCCCCTGACTTGTAAAATTACCAAAATGATCCTAAAAATATTTTATGTCACATTCAGTAATCAGACAACAATACCACTCAAATAAATCCCAGAAACTATTCAGAGATCCCAAAAACTGATTTTTCGAAAATCTGAAAATTTCCAAAAAATCCTTAAAATTCACATAACTTAAGTAACAAACCATCTAATTGCTTGGATAACAAGCCAGCTGAAAATTCAACACCATACCTCAACAACCAATGACTCACGGCGGCACGTGAACTGAAGGTGGTGGTGTGTGAGCTCCAGCGATGGCGCGTGACCGGCGGTGCTGCTCTGGTGATCCAAAATTCTCAGATCTAATTCCATAATTCAATTCATATTCAGATCTACTCAAAACTACTCCAAAAACTCAAAAACCTGAATCATAAATGAATCTAAAATTTATATTCTCACCAGATTTTTATTTGATTCAATGGTGGTGATTAATCTAATGGTGAATATGATTGTTATCAACTGAAACAATAATCAATTCAAAACCAAATCTGAAACTTTCAACTCATAACACATTCAGATTTGATTTGAAACTGTAAATAAATCAAAGAACCTTACTTGATTTATTGAAGGAATGAAGGGGATGAAGAGAAGAGAAGAAGCTGGTGGCTGGCGGTGTGTTTTCCGGCCGTGGAGGCAAGAATCTCGAGGTCGACGGTGGCTGCTCCTCTGTCTCTCTGCGTTTTTTCTTTTGTTTTTAGGTCTAGGGTTTGTTATTTGTGATTTGATTAAGTGATACCCTAATCACTTAATTAAATCCCTAGATTTTTAGGCTCAAATCTCTTTAAATCACATTATTAAAACCCTAACTCTTTTGTCTCATATTTGTGATCAATTAAAACAATCCTCTTTGGACTTTTGATCCAATTACATAGATTACTTTAAATAATTAAAAATCTGTAGAGTTTCTAAGCCCAACTTTTTAAATTATTTAATTGATTATTTTGGGTTTCTAAATCCAATTAAATCAATCTCACAGCACATCTATCGGACCATCTCAATAAAATCTCGGATTTTCTGAAACTTCAGAAATTAATCCTCAGCGACAAACTCGGTTCGTGGATCGGTCTAACTACTATGATTCGATTTATTTGGTACAATGTCACAGTAAACTGATTTGGCCAGGATCGATAAACTATTTCATTAAAGTAAATTCGGCAAAGCATAATCCTAAACCGACTTTGTGATCCTAAAACGGATCACGGATGTTACACACATGACCAGTTCCTGGAAATAAGTTGACTGAATGTTCTCTATTGCGCCATGGTGGTAAACCCACTGGTTCTGCAAACACTTCTTCAAACTAACTCAAAAATTGTTCTATCCCCGGAATTACTATAGTATCATATGTGAAAACTTGTGAAGCCTAGTTCACCATCCCAAAGTTCTTCATCTGTAATTGCTTAGTGATGTTGTAGTTGTCAACTCTGTTGGTAAGTATCAGAATCACCCGTGAGATGTCCTAACTTTCCTCGACTCATGTGTATCCCAATTGACTTGACACTGGTCCAAAGTTCAGAGTCATTTTATTCCAAGAATAATATCCACTTGTCCCAGTTCTAAAGTTATGAAATCTTCTGTCAATGTACACCCTTGTATAGTAAAATAGACATTAACACAAATTCCAGATCCTTTAACTGAGAAACCAATGTTCAACTTTGGCCTCCTTTCTTAAGTTTCAAATGTTTAGCCAATATAGGAAATATGAAGTTATGAGTTGTTCCACTATCTAACATGAATAGGATATAGATGTTTTATTGATAACTCCAGTAATTTTAGTTGGTGCAGGACCTGAGATTCCCATCAATGAACTTAGAGATAAGTTCATACACTATAATTCTTATCTGTTAACAAAGATATTATTCTTCTTATCTGATGGTTTCTATTGATGTTGCTGATTCATAGACTTTCTCATCTGACTGTTCTCCATAGATAGTGTTACATCAATTATTTCAGGAAGTGAGTTTGGCTTCATTATGAACACTTACTCTTGCATATCACTCCGTAGACAATTAAGAAAAATCTCTTCTAATGTATTGTCATCTAATCCACTGACTTAAGAAGATAATTCTTCAAAATCTCTTACATATTCTGGGATAGAACCAGATTGTCTTATGCAAAGAATCTGACTGGGTCTTTTCAGTCACAATTCCCAAATCTCAACATAAAACGCTCCTTAAAATTCCTCCAAGTTCTAAAAGGTGTTGTGTTTACCTCCCAATTAAACCAACTCAGAGCATCTTCTGCCACACTCACTAATATTTGGTCTAACATTTGAGCTTCAGTTAACTGTGCAATTCTATTGTATCTCTCAACTCTAGTAATCCAGCCAAACAAATTTGCACGAGAGAAAACAGGTAGATCGACATTTTAAAATTTTTTATCACGCCTATACATTGCCTCATTTCTAACCCTAGGTTCTGTATCCTCAGGTTTAAATCTAGCTTCCGAGTTACGAAATGGTATCTGATTTCGATAATATGGTGATAAGTCGCAAGATACTCCACTAGTTCTAGCTTCATTTAGATTAGATTTGAATGATTGTAGCTTTAATAGAATCATTCAAATGTTTCCTTCATCGCTCCCTGTGTATGTTTCACCTCCGTCACTTGTTTTCTCACCGATGATACTCTATCCAAAACATCATTGAATTCCATGCGATCGACAGCTGAATCGATGAACTGGAGACAACACATGCTTATTTGACATTGTCGCGATTGTTGATTTCACCAAAACCTAGCTGAAATCGTCCGAACCTTTCACCGCACCCCTCACCTTTATTAATCACAAGATAACAAGTACAATTGATGAGAATAAGTAGATCACAACATAGGATCACTCTATTCTAGATTGGTACATCACCAATTTCATATATCAATCAACTTATAAATCTCCTAAGCAATAGAGAGACACTATTTATACTTACAGACTCAAACTAACAGACTCTAACAAACTAACAGAATAAGTTACACAGTTATAACCAACGTACATGTTACTTACATGTCGTTAGCTTAGTCTTCTCTTAGTCTTCCTCTTGTGTTCTTCACAGTCTCTATAAAGTCTTGAGTCTTTATCTCTGCATGTGCTCCTCCTTCTAAAGTCTTACTATTGTCACGTGCCACCCATTTACTCTCTGTAACTATGTTTCTGCCTTTTATACACATTCAGTGGCATATCACTTTTCTGGGTCAGGTTCTCTGATTTAACTGCCACTGACTATAATGAAGGGGCATTAGAACTTGCTCAACATCTCTTGCAACGTGATGGCTTGGAAATGGTAACTGAAGATAAATCTTCTCTATGAACTAGTTATACCTACTGTAATGAGCCTGTAGAATTATTGTAACGGACCGATCCTTAATGAAGGGAATAGAGCCCAAAACGAGACCACTAATGATTCTAGACCTAGTGAAACCCTACGTTCCCCTCGTGTCTATAAAAGGAGAAGACAGTCACAGAGATTCAACACAAAAATATTGAGCCGTCATCCATCTACTAATCAAACCACCGAAGACTGTCAAACATTCTCAGAGTTGTGTAAGCTGCCACGGAGGAGATTACAGAGAAAGGTAATTGCATAACTCCTTCACGTGATAATGTGTGATGTTGTTTAATTGGTGAACCAAATGAACTAATCATCATAGGTTTGGAACTTCTTAGATCAACATCGTCAAGAGAGATCTTTCCTTGTTGAGCCACCATCACCATTGTCGAGGCTTTGATTCACGTTGTCGGAGCTTTGACTCACGTCGGCGGAGACACCGTGAAAAGGTGAGCGGTTGATCTCTTTTATTTTGATGTGTTTTCTAATTAAATAGTTAGATCCATCATTAAATAAATTGATTCAAAGATCTGACATAATTAAAATAAAGAAATCATGAACTCACGTAAGTGTTAGTCATGGGTTTCCTCTGCAAGTGGTGAGGGCTATTTGGAGAAGATAAAGTGACGTGATGACATACTCCTTTTGGTTTAATTAAACTAAACATGGACCAGATTATACCAAATAAGAATAATGAATATTTTTTAATTGATCGTATGACCAAACCGGTTTAATATAAGTAAAATATTGCCGATGACGTGCACTATTGATGACGTACATGATTCTTAAAATAATTAAATGAATCATGTATTTGGAGTAGTAGTTAGAGATGGAGATCATTAAATAGGTTAGAAAAATAATTGAATCGAAGACTATAATTAATAGAATTTTATTCGACTATTTTAATCTAATTTAACTAAGTAATTAAGATTTAGTTGATAATTTAATTAGTATTTAGTTGAATTATTTAGAGGATATTTAGTCACACTTAACCGATTAAAACATGATTTAGAAATTAACAAGGATAAATAATTTATTTTATTTTTATCAAAGATTAATAACCGAAATTAATCTTTGATCGGTTATTCTACACTGGTATAGATTGAGTTCGTTGCGGAATTGTACGTGGTTACTCCTAGATCGAGAACTTCTTCTGAGTGGCTAAGGTGAGGGCTAGCCGCGTATCTCTTTCTTTCACCTTACCCCTTCCTTGATAATTTAGTTCTAAAGTATGTATTGTCTCTATGCTCTCTGATCGAGTCTGTCTCACATGTTAAACCGGACCTAGGTTATTTAGATGATTCACATATTGATTGTTCACATGTTTCTGTGTTAGTGTTATGATATATATATATATANTATCCCTTCTGAAAGCCTCTATCTGTGATACGGTAGAGGGTGCTAGCGGACACTTAGGTCGCTTAGGAACCATTACTTGTACTTTTTTGGGTACTTTAGGTGTCATGTTTGCTACATGTTTTAGGACTAGATTATTTGGGTTGTGGTGTTAAGCTGAGATTGATTTGCGCGCCCCTAGCAACACCCCTTACCTCATTGAGTAATTCCCTTGTTACTCACCTCTTTCTTATTATTCCAGGTGAGGCTGACGAGTAGTCGGATATGCGAGCAGATTGGTGCTATTTGGGGTCAACGTATTTTCTTTTATTAATGTTTTCATTATGTTATTAGTATTTTAAGACTTGGATATTTTGTTTTGGTTTAAGAAGTTTTTATTAATAAAATTGATCTTTTGAGTTTGATATTTCTCGAGCGAGAAATTGTTGTGGTTAATACGTCGTGCTCTAGTGAAGAAGAGACGGGTATTACAATTATATTGTGAAGTGTTTGTTCGATTTAATTGAAAGAATAATATGAAATATAGATACAATAGTACATAATACTAAGAGACATTCAAACTAATTAAATACATAGAAGGAGAAGATCACGAGAAGAATACAAAGAAATTATGTGAAGAACGAACAAGCTGTAGAGAGGCCGATCATGACACATATTAATTTGACTTGTTATAGACGTAAGCTCGTTAGCTTGGATTAAGAGGCACATAGGTTTGAATTAGATAAGCATGGTGACTTGGATACAGAGGCACATATGCTTAAATTGGAAAGCTCGATATCTTAGATTCAGAGGCACACAAGCTTATATTAGAGAACCTCGATGACTTGGATTCAGACTTGAATGAGAGTTGAGGAGTCACCATAAGAGGTGAATATGCATGACGAAGACACAACAGAGAAGAAGTAGAGACGTAAAAGACAAAAATATAAAGAAGAAGAGAAGCATGACATGTTGCCATAGACGGAGAAGACATACATGTTAGATCACTGACGCACAAGGCAGGATGAAGAATAAGTTCGATCGTTAGATCAAAACTTGAGATAACCCGCTCTGATACAGCATAGAATTACATTGTGAAATGTTTGTTCGATTTAATTGATATAGTGATATATATATTTACAACAGTGCAGAATACTAAGAAACATTCAAACAAGTTAAACATAGGAGGAGAAGATCACAAGAAGAATACTAAAATATTATGTGAAGAACGAAGAGGTAATCAAAGTGTAATAACACTAACAGGGCCATCACAAGACGAAAGAAATATTTGGTAAAAATAGATCTAAGATGTTTTCTAATTCTCTCTTAAGTTGATGATATAATTTATATAAAATTGGAACAACTGTTCAAGCTTTTAATGAACAAAGGAACTTTAGATGCCATTGGTTTGCATCCGATGGCCATGTCAAAAGGTACCAAACACAGATATCATTCTCCGGATAGATTTGGTTACTAATGAGATTCCCATTTGTATGCTTCAGAGTCATGTATTGGTATTCAGTGTCAAAAATAGTTGATCCTGGTGGATTCTTAGTAAACTATCTCTGACTCATTTAAAAATGGTTTAGTTATAACTGTAACTCTGTAAGCTGTATAGATCAAAAACTGAAAACTATAGTATTATCTGATATGGGCGTTTGTTAAGGTCATTACATCGTTTAACCACACAAAAGACGAATTTGTTGAAGAAGTTGAGATGTGATACACTAACAATCCCTTTGGCCATGATGAAGAGGAAGCAGAGGTCTATTGTCAGACAAGCTCGTGGTTCTCAAGTTAGAGATGAGCAAAGAAGTGGCTAAGTGATGAATTAGTCTAAGTGGTGAAGAGTTTCCTTCAGAGAGAGAGGCTTTAGTCTCATAAATAATGGAAGTGAAACTATGTCGTTTAAGCTAGAGAATATTACAAAGCTTGTATTTAAACTCTTTCCCGAGTTAGGGTTTAATTATAAAAAAAAAATACAATCAAACAGTTACTTCTCTTCGCCGCATTTACGTTTCTTTTCACAAGTTCTACAATTCTTGATAGTGTGAACTATTAAGATGATGCGGCTGCCAATGTACTTCCCTCTGGATCTAATCAACCTCCGTTTGAGTATGTCAGCCATGTTAGGACGTACCCAATGTTCATGTTTAGTGGGTCTGTAGGATCGCGCGTGGCAACTGTTGCTTTTTTACGAAAGTGAGAACCAGAGCTGTTGGGGTTTGCTTTGATGTGCTTTTGGGAGAGCTCTTAATAATTTTTAAATTTCCTTTTAGAAACTTTTAATCTCTGAAGAAAGTGATGAATTTGGTCAATTATTAGTGTTCTTATATCTTATCAGAAATCATAATAACATATCAAAAGTAATTAATTCAAAAAGCAATTGAAAATTTATTGTTTATGTTCTTAAAAACTGAATTGAATAGAAAAAAGAATAAAATTCAACTAAAATAGAATATGAATTAAAAATATACAAGTAAAAAAAAAAAGAATATGTGCTTATGCTTCTTTAATCTACAAGTTTTTATTGTTTATTTCATGAATGTGAAAACAACTTCTATTTACTATGATCTACAACACAATTTTTCTTTGACAAACGATTATATATGTACAGTACTCCCATAATGGACAAGTTCTCTCTGCAACATTCAAATCTTCGACGAACGATTCTATAGTTATGATATCTCTTATGATATATCTCTTATGATAGACAAACTCTCTCTGCACAACAAAATCATGACGAACAGTTTTATTTGCGCACATCGGAACCTATAAAAAATATTTACATTTTTAATCTGTAATAATTTAGTAATTTGGGGTTCAAACTCCATACCATTGTAGAAGCTTTTAAACATTTAACCAATGGGTAAAGACTAAAGAGTGCTTCCAAACCACAAAAACATTTAAGTTTGATAAAAAAATATCAAATAAATTCTATAGAATGATAATGAAGAGCACGAGTCTGCTCACATCATGTCCATCAGGGAAGATTTTAAGCTATGAAGATTCTCATTTTTTCATCTTCCAGTGTCATCCCTTTTAGGCTTTTACCTTCTTTTCAAACTCTTCATTTTTCCCTTTTCTTGAATACACACGATCACATCAGTTCTAAGTTTGAAAGGCTTCAGAGAAGTGTGACTTTGATCTGCTTCTTCTTTAATCTTCTTAAAAGTTAAAACATATACAACTGAAGTCTTTAATCACCTTAAACTTCATTTCAAAAGGAGCAAGCTCTCTTGATTTCTCTTATTGACTTCCTCTAACGGATCCCACCAAACCATGGTCTTCATAATTTCTTAGCACTACTATCTGAGTTTTGAAATTCAATATATTTCGATCAAGAATCAATTGATTTCAGTCAGTTAACACACATGAAATCAGAGGTACAATAGAGTTCGATCAACAGTTTACAAACAATATAATCTTTCGTCTTAGTTTAATTAGATCATATGAGTGTCGTTGTGTAAATTTGGTCTATCTGGATTTAATCTCTAAATACTATAAGTCTATAATGATTAATTGTTCACTTACTATTTATTTATTAGTTAAACTATAACACATCAATAGCAATCAATAATCATGAAAAAAATCAACCAGAAAATCATTCATATCACACAATCATAGAAGTGAATAATAACAAGATACTACATAAAGAAGACTGGGATCCCGCCTGACCACGGTTCTGCACGCACTTTAGCCAATTAGAAAACTCTGAAAGCTCTCTGGAAACCCACAATTCAAGACACTGCTCCTAAACAAACAAAATGGAACAACCAAAGGCACAAAGAGGAAGATGCTTCGATGAGAACCATGAAAAAGACAAGAGGAAGCTAAAGCGGAGAAGAGATAAACATCTCAGGCTCAGAAGAAACTCCAAACGAAGCATACTATAAATGAAGAAGAAGGAATACTACCTACTGTAGGAACGTATATTCTACAATATGGGCAAACTGAATAATTGTGAAGAAAATACAAATAAACAATCATAAATATGATACAAAAATACCAGTTTAGGAATTAGGAATGAGATTTGCAGAGTCGAGATAAATCTCTTTCCTTAATTCTGTAAACGCCCCGTAGTGTGACGGTTTAATGACGTTCCGAATCCCAGGATAAAACTGCAACTAGACGGTCTTGCACAACCCAAGAACCGAATCTAACGAACTCTTTTTCTGTGTTGTACTCTCAGACTCAA
>KE157493.1:4077-14839 GCA_000411055.1 Leavenworthia alabamica
GCCTAGCATCCTCCAAACAGTTCTCCAGAAGCGACTCAAGAATTTGGTTTTACGGTCGGAGAAAATGGTCCGGGGCAGTCCATGTAGACGTACAACTTCCCGGAAGAACAAGTTAGCTATATGAGTTGCATCATTGGCCTCGGAGGATGGGATGAAATGGGCCATTTTAGAGAATTGGTCCACTACAACAAAGATTGAATCCTTGTGCTGTATCTGAGGTACTCCGAGCACAAAATCCATGGAAATGTCTTCCCCATGTGCATTAGGGATCGGCAATCGCATGTACAACCCATGTGGATGAGTCCGAGACTTAGCCTTGAGACAAGTAATGCATCTGCTGCAATGCCTCTCAACATCTCTCTTGAGGCGAGTCCAGTAAAAGTGTTCTTTGACCACAGCCAAAGTTTTGTCTCTCCCAAAATGCCCCATTAATCTTCCTCCATGTGCTTCCCAGATTAGAAAATTCTTCATAGAACCAACCAGAATGCACAATCGTTTCTCCTTGAAAAAGAAACCTTCATGTAAGTAGAGCTTCCCAAAAACTCCTTTCAGACATTCTTGGTAGATGCTACCTAGCTCGAGGTCTTCAGCATAGGCTTCTTTGATGAGCTCAAATCCAAGAATCTTGGCGTCCATGGTTGAAATTAGAGTATGCCTTCTAGACAAGGACACAGCAACAACATTCTCCTTGCCTTTCTTGTAATTGATGACATAAGCGAATGTCTCAATGAACTCTAACCACTTAGCATGTCTCCTCTTGAGGTTAGTTTGTCCTCGGAGGTGCTTGAGAGTTTCATGGTCCGTGTGGATAACAAATTCCTTGGACAACAAGTAGTGTTGCCAAGTCTCCAATGCTCAGACCAAGGCATAGAGTTCCTTGTCATAAGTGGGATAGTTGAGAGTAGCTCCACTCAACTTCTCTATGAAGAAATCAACCGGTCTCCCTTGTTGGTTTAGGACAGCTCCAATGCCCAAACCGGAATCATCACACTCAATCTCGAACATGATGTCAAAGTTTGGTAAAGACAGAACCGGTGCCTGGGTGAAGCTAGTCTTGAGNCTCATTAAAAACTCCTCCCAGAAAACCTCAATGGGATAAAACTCGGGCTAGAGTAAAAGAAGGCCATTCCTTAGACTGACTTTGAAGTCATCAACCAATGGTGATGGTGAAGACTTCTTCAAACGATGATATCTTCAAGAGAGGCCAAGTGAGGTCCTCACAAGTCACTTGGCTTGTTTGGGCCGGTTCTAGCAGCTGGTGGTCCGTAGCTCTTGAGTAGCGTTGATAAACAATAGCCAGATGTGTTTATCCTTGTTTCTGGTCATGGGACCTTCTATGAAGGTTGGGATGTTGGTATGGTTGGTTTTGCTCCGGGTTACTGGTGGCTCTTGCCTTGGCAAAAGGATGTCAGGCTGGATGGCCTCATGATTCAATCCCTCTTCTGAAATTTCTGGCGTCAGAACTGGTTCTGTTCCTGCAATAAAAGGAGACAAATCAGAAACATTGAAAGTATGGGAGATGTTTACCTCGTCTGGAAGTTCAAGTCTGTAGGCATTGTTGTTGATCCGTTCCAAGATCCTTAATGGTCCATCTCCTCTTGTTGATAGCTTGGCGCTTCTTTTCTCTGGAAACCTTTCTGGCCTCATGTGTAACCAGACCCAGTCTCCTGGTTAAAAGATCATCTCTTTCCTATGCTTGTTTGCGCTCCTCTCAAATGCTTCTGTTCTCTTTTCTATGTTGGCCTTGGCTTCGGCATGTAGCTTCTTTATGAGTTCAACCTTAGCCAGTCCATCTTGGTTAACCATTTGATCCACTTGATCTATGGGATGTAGGTCCATTGGTGTCAAGGGTTTGAAACCGTAGACTATCTTAAATGGTGACATCTTGGTGGTGGAGTGAGTGGCATGGTTGTAGGCAAACTCCACATAAGGTATGCATTCCACCCAATTGGTCACATTTTTCCCAATGGATGCCCTGAGGAGGGTGGACAATGTCCGATTAACCACTTCAGTTTGTCCATCCGTCTATGGGTAACAAGTAGTGGAGAATAGAATCTTGATCCCTAGCTTCCTCCAAACAGTCCTCCAGAAGTGACTCAAGAACTTGGTATCACGGTCGGAGATAATGGTCCTAGGTAGACCATGCAAACGTACAACTCCCCGGAAGAACAAGTTAGCTATATGAGTTGCATCATTGGCCTTGGAGCATGGGATGAAGTGGGCCATTTTAGAGAATCGGTCCACTACAACAAAGATTGGATCCTTGTGCTGTAATGCAACTGCTGCAATGCCTCTCAACATCTCTCTTGAGGCGGGTCCAGTAGAAGTGTTCTTTGACCACAGCCAAAGTCTTGTCTCTCTCAAAATGCCCCATTAAACCTCCTCCATGTGCTTCCCGGATTAGCAAACTCCTCATAGAGCCAACCGGAATGCACAATCATTTTTCCTTGAAAAAGAAACCTTCATGTAAGTAGAACATTCCAAAAACACCTTTCAAACATTCTTGGTAGATGCTACCTAGCTCGGGATCTTTAGCATAGGCTTCTTTGATGAGCTCAAATCCAAGAATATTGGCATCCATGGTTGAAGTTAGAGTGTGCCTTCTAGACAAGGCATCAACAACAACATTCTCCTTGCCCTTCTTGTACTTGATGACATAAGGGAATGTCTCGATAAACTCAAGCCACTTAGCATGTCTTCTCTTGAGGTTGGTTTGGCCACGGAGGTGCTTGAGAGTTTCATGATCCGTGTGGATAACAAATTCATTGGACAACAGGTAGTGCTGCCAAGTCTCCAAAGCTCGGACATACGCATAGAGTTCCTTGTCATAAGTGGGATAGTTGAGTATAGCTCCACTCAACTTCTCACTGAAGAAAGCAACCGGCCTTCCTTGTTGGTTTAGGACAGCTCCAATGCCTAAACCGGAAGCATCACACTCAATCTCAAACATGATGTCAAAATTTGGTAATGACAGAACCGGTGCCTGGGTGAGCCTAGTCTTGAGTGCCTGGAAGACACGTTCTTGAGCTTCTCCCCAAGAAAAAGGAACATCCTTCTTGATCACAGCCGTGAGTGGTGCTGCAATGGTGCTAAAATCCTTGATAAACCGCCGATAAAAGCTAGCTAGTCCATGGATGCTTCGGACATGTCCTATGCATGTTGGCGTGGGCCAATATTGGATGGCTTTGATCTTCTCATCATCTACCTGCAAGCCATCAGATATAACAACAAAACCTAGGAATACTAGGAGGTTAGCACAAAAGGTGCATTTCTTACGGTTGGCATAGAGTTGTTCCTTTCGGAAGGCCTCTAAAACCAACTCAAGATGGGTTAGGTGCTCAGTAAGGTTGTGGCTATAGATAAGGATATCATCAAAGTAAACAACCACGAACTTACTGATGTATTCCCTTAAGACCTGGTTCATGAGTCGCATGAAGGTGCTCGGAGCATTGGTAAGGCCGAAGGGCAATACCAACCACTCGCACAAGCCTTGTTTGTTCTTGAAGGCGGTTTTCCATTCGTCCCCTTCATTCATTCTTACCTGGTGATAGCCACTCTTGAGGTCTATCTTGGAGAAAATGGATGACCCGCTGAGTTCATCAAGAATATCATCCAACCGTGGGATTGGGTGCCTATACTTGATGGTGATGTTGTTGATGGCTCGGCAATCAACACACATCCGCCAGGTACTATCCTTTTTGCGAACCAATAGGACTGGTACTGCACCCGGGCTAAGGCTTTCCCGGATGTAGCCTTTGGTTATGAGGTCCTGAACTTGAGCTTCCATCTCCTTAGTCTCTTCAGGGTTCATTCGGTAAGCAGGCCGGTTTGGTAGAGCCGCTCCGGGGACAAGGTCAATCTGGTGTTCAATCCCCCGGATGGGTGGTAAACCGGCTGGAATGTTTTCAGGGAAGACATCCTTGAACCTATCTAGAACTGAGGTTACCTCTAGTGGTAAATCCTCTCCTGCAAAATCAGTACCTAATGCCTCTTTGAAGACCATTAGTAGCACAGTGGGGGAAGAAGAAACCAAAGTCTTGCAAACCTTATTTGAAACAAAAAGGTTGGACTTACTTACCTGGTCTTCTTTGGCCATCTTGGTTTGAATCTCATGAACTTGAGATGGGCTAAGAGGCGCAAGGTTGTACTTGTGCTTGTTGTATGTGAAGGAGTAGTAGTGTGTCCGGCCAACATGGGTGACCTTCCGGTCAAATTGCCAGGGCCTCCCAAGCAGTAAGTGACCAGCTTGCATAGGGACCACATTACATACAACTTGATCCTGATACTTGCCAATGTGGAATGATATGGTGACTTGTTCAGCAATCTTTAGCTCAGCTTGGTCATTCAACCATCTTAGGCGGTAAGGCCTTGAATGTTTGGTAGTGGTAAGCCCAAGCTTCTGGACCATATATTTGCTGGCCACATTGGTGCAAGATCCTCCATCTATGATTAGGTTACAAACTTTCCAATTGATAGAACATCTAGAGAGGGAGATGTTTTCTCTTTGGGCAATCTCTTCCGGATTGACAAGTGCACTGAGAGCTCTCCGAGTGATAAGTGATTCACCCACTTCAGGATATTCGGTGCTTTCATCCTCTTCAAGCTCTTCTTCAGCCTCATCTTGGGACGCATACTCACCGTTTGGTAAGATCAGCATGACTCTTTGGTTTGGGCAGTCCCGGGCATAGTGTCCTTTTCCTTGAAACTTGAAACAAGTTATGTCTCTAGCTCTTTGAAGAGGTGCACTAGTGCCAGGGTGAAACCTGCTGTCTTTAGCCGGTTCAATGCTCTTGGGTTGAGGTTTTGCTCTGGCTTTATAAGGTTTGGCGGGTGGGGCATAGGCCGGCTTAGTGCTGGTAGGCTTGGCCCATGGTTGACTAGATCTTTGCCTAGAGGAGGCAGCGATCTTCTCCTTGATATGTCTTTCAGCTTGTATGGCCAAATGAAGGACTTCATGCATATCATGGTAGGGTTGCATTTCGACCTTCTTGGCTATACGGTTTTGTAATCCATCAACAAACTGGGCCATGATGGATTCTTCCGAGTCATTGATACCAAGCCTCCCTCGTAAGGTATCAAACTCATCAAAATACTCTTCCACTGTCTTAGTACCTTGGATGAGTTTCCTGAATTTCTTCTGGATGTCCCGGTGGTAATGGGGTGGGACATATCTTCTGCTCAGAACTTCTTTCATTTAATCCCATGTCCGGATGTGCCCATATCTTAGGCGCCTTTGGTAAGCTCCCTGTCCCACCATGTAAGGGCATGGTCGGTCAATTGGGCTGAAGCAACAGCAACCTTCTTTTTCTCTGAGTAATAATAGCACTCAAAGATGTACTCCATTCGCTTTTCCCAATCAAGGTAAGCTTCCGGGTCTACCTTTACAACAAAGGTAGGTGGGATGAGCTTGACATTCGAGCCTCCAGCTTGGAATGGGTCAGCTTCTCTTTTTCTTCCACGGTGAGTTTGATCCCTTCTACGATCATCCATGTGTGGTTGGACTAAGGGATCTTCATCGTCCGTGTCATAGGCATCTCCCTATATGGGATTGCCTCTCCTTGGTTGAACAGCCCTGGCCGGTTGGATAGGAGGCTGGTTTGGCCATCCTACCCTATTGACCAGATCAACCACGTCTCGTATGTCTTGCCTAAAGTCTCGCCTTAGATCTTCTACAAGCCTAGCAAAGGCTTGATACGGGTCAGGCGGTGGTGGGAGTAGTTCAGGTTAAACCGGTTGGTTTTGTTGCTCGGGTAAATTGTCCATGGCTTTTTGCAAGAATATGGAAATAACAAAGAATCTTAGTACGTAAAAAATTGGAAATTACTCAAATAAATAAAAATAGAAATTAAAGAAAAAGGAAATTTTTGGAGAAACACAACCTAGGGTTTGTAGAACCTTTCGGCTCTGATACCAGATGATGTAGGTCGGGTAGGCGGACTACCAGTTTTGGATGCTGGAACTACGGGTCGAGGTTGGTCGGTTGGGAATGTGCGATCTGCAGTGCCGGATAGAAGAGTTGTCCGAGAGCGAGGCGGTACGATACGCAGGGATCAGTGGACGTGGACGAGATGAGTCTGTACGCGGTACGCGGGCCACCGAGATACAGGATGCGGGAGTACGGGCGAACGAGAGTTGAGTGTTTGCAATACGCGGACACGTGGGCCACCGAGGACTGGGTGCGGCGCGGTACGGGTATCGGTAGTTGCTCAGCCTGTGGGCAGGGTGTCTCGGGTGTTGGTATATTTGGATGGTTTTGGATTTTTATAAGGTTTTGGTTTAAGGATTTTTTTTGGTATTTTTCTAGGATTTATAAGGACTAAAATTAAAGATGGGTTTGATTCAAAGCTGGCGACAAGCTCTCTCTTTGAATCAAAATAAAGATGGTTTAAAACAAGGTTTAGGGATAGGATGGAGACAAGACAAGATGGTGACAAGCTCTCTATTGTGAAGTCAAAGTTAGGGTTTGATGATGGGTTGAATACACGACAAAGAGGGATGATTACTCTCTTATACGATGTAGGTTGCCTAGTTCTAGGGCTTCTCACTCAAGAACAAGGACTTAAAGATTTTCTAGGAGTTTACTCGACTAGAAAGAATAAGAACAAATGTTTGTTTTCTCGAAAATTAATTGTGTTATATAGCAATCCTCTTGCCAAAAGAAATGGAAAAAATAACATAATGGAAAAGTACTTAAACAAATAAATGGCAAAAGGTTCAAAAAGGAAATTTAACTTTAACAAAATGGAAAAAGTCTTGATTCCTTCTTGGCCGAAAATAAGCTTGATTTGGTCGAAATTTACTTGGTTTAAATATTGAAGATTTGGTCCAACTTAATTTAAACCAATGGTTAAATCTTGAAGAGTTGGCCCATATTAATTTAGACCAACCAGGCCAAAATATTTAATTGATAGTTCAACAAATACTTTGGCCCGAATCAAAGTTCATGTTGGTTCTTGTTGCAAAGAATATGCAAAAAGAACATGCAATCTAAGGGTATGGTCTCATTAAAAACTCCTCCCGGAAAACCTCAATGGGATAAAACTCGGGCTAGAGTAAAAGAGTGCCATTCCTTAGACAGACTTTGAAGTCTTCAACCAATGGTGATGGTGAAGAATTCTTCAAACGATGATGTCTTCAAGAGAGTCCAAGTGAAGTCCTCACTAGTCACTTGCCTTGTTTGGGCCGGTTCCATCAGCTGGTGGTCCATGAGCTCTTGAGTAGCTTTGATAAACAATAGCCGGATGTGTTTATCCTTGTTTCTGGTCATGGGACCTTCTCNTCTTCAACCAATGGTGATGGTGAAGACTTCGTCAAACGATGAAGTCTTCAAGAGAGGCCAAGTAAAGTCCTCACTAGTCACTTGGCTTGTTTGGGCCGGTTCCAGCAGCTGGTGGTCCATGAGTTCTTGAGTAGCTTTGATAAACAATAGCCGGATGTGTTTATCCTTGTTTCTGGTCATGGGACCTTCTCTGAAGATTGGGATGTTTGTATTGTTGGTTTTGCTTCGGATAACTGGTGGTTCTTGCCTTGGCAAAAGGATGTCAGGCTGGATGGCCTCATCACCATGCCACAAGGAGAACCAGGAGTTATCATTAGGAACACAAGAACAATAACTTACAGGATCAAATTCAACCAGTTTGTGCAGCAAGCTTTGGACCTAGATGTAAGGAACAAGGATAGACGGATACAAGCTAGCTTTGGGAAGCAAGAGCTTTGTGTCTTCACTTGCATCACTGAGTGAAGACACCTCCTTAAGTCATCAAGGAATAGACACTCTTTTCCTCATCCATGTTGATCTACACTGGGTCAAAGAGAGGTTTTCAATGAGGTCTGGAACTTGATGCCTTCACCTTACTCCTTGGAAACTCCATGACAAGTTTGCATCAATCTGAGGTGGAAATCTATCTCAAGGAAGGCACCATCAATAACCTTCCTTTTCTTTATTTTATTGACTTTGTAACACACTTTGTTGACCAGAGTCTTTGGTCTTTATGTTTGTATCTGCGGATTATAAGTCATGCTATAAAAGGCATGACTAAACATTGTTACAAGGTTAGCTTTTGATTAATGAAATGACTTATGTTTTAAAATCTCTGTCTAATCCTTTGGTAGCCTAGCTCAAGGATCAGAAACCTAGCCATATCTAAGGTCCATTCATAGCCTTAGTGTGGCAAATAATACCACTTTCACCCACTGATCTTAGGAAGATGAAACTTATCTCCTTCTAAGATCCCATCTCTATCCGGTTCTATCTTCAGAGTTTGAGTCGATGAAACTTATCTCCTCTCTTGCTCTCTTCTCCCTTTCTCTTCTATACTCTGTCTAGTTTGTCAAGGTCTAGGAGTCCAAACCCGTTTCAATCATCTTGTGGTTTTCCCATCTCATTTTCCACCTTGTATGCGCCTAAGCTTCACCCGGAAGTTCAAGAGCAATTTCAACCATGGATAGTCATATCATTTTGGTATCAGAGCTCAAGTTCCAACCAGGTTGTGTTATTCCATCTCTGTAAATTTCAAGTTCACTATTATTGCATCAAAAATAAAAATAAAAAATTAGTCTCACACCTTCCATGCTATCCGCCTAGTCATTACATTCATTTTTGCATAGTTATTGTTGCATTTCTTGTTTTAATTTGGTTGATGTTTAAGTCTGAGTGTGTTCGTGTTCATCATGGTGTTCTTGCTATTTTTTGTAAAGTTTAAGGTAGATCTAATTTAGCAATATGTCATCCATTCACTTTTGTTTGTCCTCGGTTAGGCGCTTAGTAACTTTATTTTTACCATATTTGTTCTTCTTGTTTAGCACCATTTTAACCGAGCCATTTTAAATTTCTACTGATCAAAACTTACCTTGTTGACTAGAGTCAAAGGTAGAGCAGTCAAGAAACCAGCTGTAAAAGCATATGAGGAGTTTCCAGGCAATTTCTTCATCGCCCGCTGGCAGTCCGCTAGCGCCTGGTCCCCAGATTCCCGCGGCCGTACGACCTTTACCGTGCACCACAAGGTCCAAAGTTCTTTTTTACCCTTTTTACTAAATTACTCGGGCATTCTTTGTGAAACTTTTTCACCTCACTTCTTTTACCCTAAACTTAACTTAGACCGGACCATAATTAAAATTTTTCACCTTCGGTCTAATATGGCCAAAGCTCAAATTATCCAACCCATCCGACCAGGCCACACGTGCCACCCGACCCGGTTTAGCCAAATAGAGCCGTTACTCCAAGACACTACCCTTTTAAAAACCTTTAACCATTTCTCTTCCATCCAAACATCACTATTCTCTTTACTGAACCCAACATAGCCGTTACCCCAACTCTCTCATCCTTATTCCATCTTTCTTGTGTTCAAAGACCAATTTAAACCAATTTCAACAAATTTCAACCATCCTTTTAGTCTTAGCCTAAAGACTATGGCTGATCCTCCTGATCTTGCCGACTTCATGGCCACTACTAGGAACATATTATAACACCACTCGTTTAGCTCAGCTAGAAGGTCCCGGTCAACCCTTAGGTCAACCTCAAAACCAACCTCAGCATCCGGGAGAAGGTGAGATATCCGAGGATTATTCTGACCAACCTCCACCTAGAGGTAGGGCACCTAGAGCTAGAAGAAGAGTAGGACTCAATGAAGGATACAAGGAAGATCATGCTCCTCGTCCTTACATCCCTGACCTCAAGTTAACAGCCCCAACCTTTGCCGGAAAAGCTGATCCGCAAGCATATCTTGATTGGGAAAGAAGAATGGATCATATCTTTGAGTGTTATGCCAATGAAGAGTTGAGGAAAGTGTCATATGCTGCAGCACAACTTACTGACCATGCTCTGACATGGTGGGACAGAGACCAAGCTCAATGGAGAAGAAACTTGGAGTTACCTATCCGTTCATGGGAAGTCATGAAGGAGTGTATGAGGAGGCGCTATGTGCCACCTTTATACCATAGGGAGCTACAAAAGAAATTTAGAAAGCTATCCCAGGGCACTAAGTCTGTGGAGGAGTACTATGATGAGTTTGAGCACTTAAGGAACAGACTCCAACTAGAAGAAACCGAAGAGACTATCAGGGCACACTTTCTAGATGGTCTACAGGATTACTTAGCTGGAAAGATAGAGAGACAGACTTACAATAGCTTTGAGGAGTTATTGCATCTAGCCATACAAGTGGAGCTTCAGGTCAAGAGAAAGCAGAGTAGTCTGAACAGAAGTAGGCCACAAAATGCACCTAACTGGTCAAAGCTCGGCTCTAGTCACCAAGCTTACCGGCCATCCGACAAACCAAGGCATGTTACAATGGATACTAAATTTAAACCAAGGACTCCAGAGCCAAACAAGACTCCTAATGGCCCTACAACATTAATCAAAAGCCAAGACATTGTGTGTTTCAAGTGTCAAGGTCAATGTCATTACATGAGGGACTGTCCCAATAACCGGACCATGATCATCACTCCGGCTGGTGACTATGAGTCACAAGATGAGCTTGAGCAACCAGAGGAAGAAGATGACCCTGGAGAAGATATTGAATATCCAGATGAGGGAGAACTACTGGTCATAAGGAGGATCCTTAGCTCTGTCCAAGCACCGGAAGATACAAACCAAAGAGAGAACATCTTTCACACAAGGTGCACGGTAAGGGGCAAGGTATGTGGTTTAATTATTAATGGTGGTTCTTGCACTAATGTAGCTAGTTCTCATATGGTCAATAAACTCCAACTAGCAACCACTAAACATCCCAAACCTTATAAGCTTAAGTGGTTAAATGATAAAACT